>PVKM010022068.1:0-22106 GCA_004027735.1 Carollia perspicillata
TTGACTATGCTGTAAGCACGGGCTGCCAGACAGGTTGGTTCTGGTATTTTTATTAAGAAGATTTTAAGTTATATCATTTCAGTTCTAAATGTTAGTAATAAATTGACTGCAGACATATGCATGTGTATTCAAACCCTTCGTAGGAAACCTGTATGGGTCAAGTTCTGTCCTGCTGTTAATATTTTTATTTCCAATTTCAATGTCACTTTTTGCCATGAATGCTCTTCTAGGACAGAGTTAATACCTCACACTTACACAGAGGGATATGTTTTCTCTGGATGTCTTACACTCTGTCCCTAAGAGTCAACTGAGAAAGATTTGCCTGGATAAGGGAAGACTTGACCCCACTGTGCTCAGGAGGTTTCGGGGTGCACGCACTCCTGGGGGAGAGCCAGGCCCTGGGTCTGTGGCCTTCTCGTCATCTCTCTCTCCTACATCCAAGAGGAACTTGTTTCTTGGCTCTGCGCTCCTACTGATCTCACAGCTTAAGGGGGCCCTTTAAATGTGTTCCCTGTGGCCCTGTAATACAGAGATATGTTTTTGTTGCTGCTTACCCAGACCAAGTCTGCACTGGAAAGAATAATTTTTGAAATGAAGGATCTGGGGTAGGTTTGTGGACAAGAGAGGGAAACAGGGGTAGGAGGGTGGAGTCAACTTGAAAGGAGGGATATATGGTATTTAGTGAAAATTCTTTGCAATTAACCAAAGGGTTCACAATGTACTTCCAGACAGACACACAAAAAAACAAAACTACTTCTCTTCATCACACATCCACATCCTTCTTGGCCAAAGCTTCATTAGGAGAGGCACCTAAACATAACATAACCAGGGAAAGAGAGAGGATGGGTCTGGTAAGCGACAAAGGGAACTATAGATACTCTGATCTGACTTGTCGTGCGGTGGAATTTGGAATCTATTTGAGGGTAGCTAATGGGGTGGAGCGGGTTGCTTATGTGGAGATGAATTGGGAAATGGAGATTACAATCTAAGATAAGAAATGCATCTATTATTTAATGTCACTGGAACTGTTTTCACTTATCGGCAAGACTCTTTCTTTTCGGGCCTCTTAATTTGTCCTTGAAGTTCTGTATCTAATCATTAGCTGAGCAACCAATAATTCTCCTTCAGTCCCCCACCCTTTTTTACAACCAACTTTAATCTTTTGAGTCAGTAAAAAACATGTTTCCCCTATCATAACGGGCTTAACAAAAATTCTCTTTCAAGTTTAGATTGCTCAGATACAATGGCTTTCCTGCAGCTCCATGCTAGAGAAAGGAATTTACATTAGAAAAGAGATTTATGATAGCATTGAATTTCCATTTGAATATGGAGAGTTAATAACATGCATATGTTTTATTATTATCATTATTTTAAGGTTTAAGCTATGCCACAGGCAAAAGGAAAGCTGGGAACTGCGGGGCTGGCAGAGCTCAATGAATAATTTAATGTGGATTTCATTCACAAACAGCAGCTCAGTCCGAGGGAAAGGACCGGCACAGTTCCCCCAGATCGGAACTGGAGTAAGTGCCAGGATTTCCTGATTTGTTTACATTTCTCAAAAAACTTCTTTCCCCCGGACTAGGACAGAATTAGACTTCCTTTTCCACTTTTGGCTTCTTCCAAGCTATTCTTGATCAAGGTATTCTCTCCCCTTTCCCTGCATTCTTCTTTGTTGAAGTCTCAGCTGGGTTCTTTTGTATCACGAAAACACTGAGCAGCAGCGAAAGATGTTGTCAGAAGAATAATGGTCGTAGTGACAACAATAAGCCCACCGCAGCCGGCTTTCCTGGACACAGCACAATCTGCCCAGACTTTGCACTCAAACTCTCTCTCTCACTAAGGCCGGCAGAGGCCTCGGAGTGGACGCTGAGTGGGCAGGGTGTATTTTGTCAAGTGACTTCACTGATGTCCTAATGCTCTAAAAGGAGAAACTGAAGACACCTTCATCCACATAACCCGACGAGACTTGTCACCCAGATGGTGAAATTTCTGCCAGATCTGAGTATGGGACACAAATCTTTCCTCCTCAGTGGCCGGGCTTCTAGGACCCGTGGCTAAGGGCCTCTGTACCACTGTGGTATTCTCTCCGCCCGGTTTGGTTTCGCTTTCACCATCTCGACCATCTATAATTGTCACCAAGGCTTGTTTCGAAAATTTACTCTAAGTTCACTTGTGTATAAATGTTTGGCCATCCACGGATTAGTTTGTTTTCTTACCAAGGAAAATATAGGCTGTGGTCAGTGGCTAACCTGCACGTGTAAAACGCAAGCAGATCTCGTTGGGGGTCCACAAACAAGAATAAACCCGAGAAACACAGAAGCCCTCTGAGAGAAGGGGGCGGGTTTACGGAAGGGTAGGTGCAGCCCCTGTTTATTGACATTCCTATTTCTTTCTTTCCTTTTCTCTTGTTTGTGAGGCTAAAGGTCTCTTTTGATTTCACTGGTTAGGTCATCTCTGTTTTGAAACATGCCTGCCATTCCGGCCCTAGGGATGATTGTGAAAATGGTCTTGGTGCAACCCTATCCTCTTTCCTAGGACATCTTTCTCTCAGTCTTGGCTTCCCTGGGGCAGTCATTGTCATTTGTCCTTTCTGCTTTCCTAGAAACCAAACCCAGGTCTCTGTAGAGAGTCATCTGTGGAGAATCAGATAACGTTACTTGCACTGGCACATGGCTCTAAATATCAGCACTTTCCCAGGGTTATTTGTATCACAACAGAGGAAGAAATATAAAGTAAAGGGACCAGTCTGCAATTGGGGGGATTTATATCAGTGGAGGTCCTTGCAGCAAAATGTTTTCCAAGTGCTTCTGAAATCACATCGTATTGAGGGTAGATTATGTTTAAAATATGGTCCAAGTCAGGCTGTATATGACTTACATCCCTGCGTATACCTATGTAGATGCACAGGTGAAGTGCTTATCACTGAGATCCTGCTGTTGCCGTGCAAACTGATGAATGACCAAGGAGCCTTTTCCGAACCCTATACTGAAAGAGCCGAGTTATGAGTCAAGACAACCTTTTGCTATTCTGAAATGTCCTTTCACAGCACCCATGCACTCACTGAAGTGATATAGGAGTGCCTACCTTTCAAAAGGCCCCAACGGATTTTCTTCTATGACCTCCTGCAAAGGAAGGCTGAGCAAATGGCCACATTTGCACTGTAATCTAAGCACACAGTACGAGTCCACACAGTGCTAGTGGACTAATGTGCGCAAAGAGAGTTTAAATGAACTCCAGCACATTTAGGTGCATCAAAAAAGTAAAAATTTTCTCTTTTTCCCTCTTGGTTTCAGAGAAATAGGTGGAATATACACCTATATAGGCATAGGTGTTACAAAAAAGCTACCTGAAAAAAACCTAAAACAACAAAACCTGCTTTGGATTACCTTCTACAACAAGCACTGTGGAATGATTAGCTCACCAATGTTAGTGAAGTGCATATTTCATAACACACAACGTCTTCACCAGAGTTTAGAGAAAGATATACAATGAGTGATGACGTGAGGTCCAATGTGAGATGTATCTTCTAAGGGGAAAAAACCCCACAGACAGACAAGTGCGATGGGATCCGGAAAAAAAGCCATATTTAGAACAACGTCAACAGAAAACCTGAAAATCATTGAAATCACATGAGCAAAGATCCAAATTAGATGGTAGACTATAATACATTTTATTCTTTAAACACTTTATGGAGGTATGTTTGGTATAGAAGAAGCTGTCCCTATTTAATATTTACAACTCCATGCGCTTGGGGGACAATGTGATCCATACCTTACTGTACACGTGGGTACTGCAGATATCAGTATTTTCTAATATGTGTTGATGTAAAAAATGTCCAAACATGTAGAAAAGTTTTTGTAAAGTTTATTTGAGCCAAACTGAAAAACGTAGGCCGGGAGCAAGACCTCATATGCTCCAGAGAAGAACGGTTTTGTGGCTTCTTTTATGTATTTGAATTTAAGGAGGGAAGGTAAGGAAGATTACATGAGGGTGGGAGAAAGCAAGGTGGGCGTTAAATCGCAGGACAGCCGCGGAGAATATGTGCTCTCTGGAGGGTGGTTGCTGCTTGTTTCAGAGGTGTGTTAACATAGATGCACAAAAGCAATGGACCGGGCTTGCTTAAGGCCAAGATCAACCTTTTACTAAAGAAGTTTCATGCCTGGCGCGTGACTACTCACCATGACCTCCCCAGTTAGGAATTTATGGTTAGATCACCCTGTGAGGTTACTTTTCATAGAACTATTTTTTCCCCATCCACATATATTTCATACAATGTTGAACGTTCTTAATTCCAGGTCTTCATTTCAAGAGAAGCCCAGATACATGCAGGTGGCTATCTGAGAGGGTTTTCCGTACGTGTACGAATATAGTTATATTCTGTAGGACCCTCAGCTTTCTTTTGTTTTGGTAAGCCAGGCCACCTGGTTCATCTAAAGAGACCCTTAGGAGTCCAGCTTGGGGTGCTCTGAGGCCAACCCAGTGGTTCTATTGGCAGCAAAACAGCATCAGGTGTTAGACTGGTGGAGGCAGATCAGACCTCAGCTCAGTACTCGAGTTCTGGCTGAGAAAGAATTCAGAGTGGAGACTCCAGCAACAGGAGAAAGTTTATAAAGTCACAGAGGTAGAAGTAAGCTGTGGAAGAAGTGAGCCAGCTGAACTTCATGGGCTCGGGGAACAAGTTACAGAGACAAAAGAACGGCTCTTGGCATTTAGGAGAAAGAAAGAAGCAAGGAAAACCTGCCTGTGGGGAGGGTGTCTTGGGAGTATTTATCTTTAGGTCTCAGGGGAGGATCTCAATGGAATATTCATTGGCTTTCCAAGTGTGTTTCCTCAGGTTCATCATCTCCACTGATTGGTCGGTACTGGGGTAAGGGGTCATTAGTCAACAGCTGGTCCTGATGCCAGCCATGGTGTTGCTTGCCTAGTTTTGTTGCTTTTCTGGGCCTAGAGCTGAAATGCAACTGAGGCCTAGATGTCATCCTTTGGGGTTAATGCTTAAGGGATTGGTCATGTCAGGGCCCTCATGGGAGTTGCATGACACCTCTCTTTGGCCCCTTGTTCCGCCTCCAAGGGGGTTTACCACATGAGAGCAACATGCCTGGAGATGAAAGGTTACCCTGGGGTCAAGCTCATTGTTTTTCCAGTTTTGCTCATTGCTAGGCACTCTGGGCTTTCTGTCCTGGTGACCTTCTGAACCTGGCCCATTGTCCTAGCTCTGCTCATGTCTAAGTGCCTAGCACAGTTCTTTTGGGTTTGTCTCCTGTGCTAGCCTAGACTTCTGCAGAGAGGAAACATGGACTAGCTCCCTCACAGGTCCAGTGTATAGGATGAATTTCTGTGTAGCCAGTACACACACTGGTTTTGTTGTATGACGGTCAGAAGCCTGAGTAGGCCAGTGCACTGGGAATAGTCTGAGACCTGGTAGACTGCATCATCTTTGTTGCCTGTTGTTACTCAAAGACTTTTCCTCTTATGCAAAAGTTATGTTCCCTTTTTCTTGGATATCGAGAGACTGCAAAGGCATGCATTTTCTAGGCCCTGATTTCTGTCTTCTCACATACCATATTCTTAATTCAATAGCTACAAATCTATCATATGTTGAATATGATGTAAAAATATAGTAGTTTCCAATCCTAGAAACAAATATTTTCTTTAATAATTGCCACGCTGACATGACCTCAAATATGTATATGGCGAGTGAGCAGGTAAGAGCAATTCTAGTTGTACGTAAATGACTTCATGTCCTTTTAAAGGAATTATTTTGTGCTCGGTCCCTCTCATGTCTCCACTAGGGCTTGAGAGCCTTCCCTGAATGATCCTGGGCTCTCCTTGGCCTTTTAGGGAGGTGCTGTAGACGTGTCTGCTACTTTCGAGATTCCCGAAGGGGCTTAGAGGGACTTGCTGCCTGAGAGTATGGGTCCCGAGTAGTTTTAGTCAGTGAGAGACCAGCAGAGTCTCCAGGCACTTGGGCAGCAGTCAGCATGAGGTGATGTGAGGGCAACACAGAGTGAGCAGATCGAGCATGTGTGCCCTATAGGTCTGGTCCAATCTATATTTTACTACTTTCCATTACAGCCAGAGCCTGTGTGCGTGTGTATGTGTGTGTGCACATGGCGAGGGGGGGGTGGTTCTGTGACCATGGGTGGTGAGCAGCGGTGTTCCAGGATCCACTGCGGAAAACAGGAAAACAGTGTTAGTGTGACCAGTATGCAGATTTGGCCTTTCTGACCTATCTCTCCATTCTGAACTCAGCAGACTGTGTAAAGGCCTCTATTTCAGAGGACAGAAAGCTGGTACACACAAAAAGGGTGTGATCGCTGATGGCCACTCGGCGATTCACTGACAAAACAAGATGAAATCACCTTGTTTCTGACTGTGGGATCCAGGTGGGCCCAGGCATTTCTGAGCCAATGACAGAGCTGCCATTCTTATTTTCCTTACCCCACACCCCCCAGCTCTGATACCCCTTCCCACCACATAAGCTTGAGGCACGTAGCCTCCCTGGAGAGAAAGGGGCCTTGGCTGGGACAAAGTCCACACCCACCCCACCCCTGCCCCACGGTCTTGTTATCACTCTTCGAAATGTGATTTATACCACATGACACTAAGATATGATAACCTGAGCTCTATTACTTTGGAAATAACTATTGAGCAGAAAATGCTTGTTGGAATAGTTCTGTTGATTATAGCTACCAGGTGTTATCTTGGAAAGAGGATGGAAAATAACCCGGAGCCAAGAGTTGTTTTGGATGGCTGAAATAAATTCAAAAATAGATGAAAGTCTGCCCACACCTCAAGAAAATCCTCAAAGATATGACAACTGTCAAGTTTGCACTTCTGAGCAGTTATCACCTACTTTTTGTTTTCTGCTTCATCAGCTAAATAATCCTGCAAGTTTCATTATTAGGATTTCCTGCTACACTTTTAGTTTTCAGTTACAGATTGACTAGGGACTGCCAGTATGTCTGGCCTACTGATGTTTGCTGGTAGATTATCCTTGTAAAGTTACTATTCTGAGTGTCTGTGTTTCTAAAGGTAATGAAGGATGGAGATTCAGATAAATCCCATGGCCTCATTGCTAGTGTTGGCCCAACAGCCACAACCAAAAGGGAATGTTAGCCTCATTGTAAAGACCTTTTCTTGTTTGAGGTAAAACAACAAACTAAATTAACAAACAAGCAAACAACAAAATAAAACAAAACACACCCCAAGGTTGAATTCACCGAGCTGAAGAGTTCAGGCTTTGCTCAAGTCAGGGAGGGAGAACTGACATCGAGTTCAGGGATTCATTTTCCCTTTTCTCAATTTTGAATGAAACTCCTTTTCTAAAGGTTTATGATTTATTGTCTAAAATTGGAACTGGGACATATTCAAAACAGGGTGAAAGGAAGTCTCGAAAACAATAGCACTGAAATTCTCCCAGGGATTTTCAATCGTGAGAATTTAGTGCACCTGAGTTACTGAACTGTGGCACGGCGTGGACTTGGGATAGTGGCAGCATGCCTTCGTGGCACACTTTTGAACCTCATTCTAAGGAGGTGGCTTCTTTCTGTGAAATGAGCATGGATGGGAACTTTTTTCTACTTTGTAAATGAAAATATGTTTTAGTCCTCAATCTGAAAGAGCACTTGTTGTATACCAGGTTCTAAGAAACATGCATCACGTGCATTAATTCATTTCATCTTCACAGCAATCTTATAGGTGTAGGTACTATTATTATTCCTATCTTACAGATTGGAATAATATTCTGATTAAAGTCACATGGTTAGTGAATGGCAATCCAGGATTTGAACCTGGGTAATCTCACTCCATTGCTTTCTCTTAACCACTTAGCCATACTTCCTCCTAAGAAAAGTCAATTACCTCATTTAGAGGATGCTAGGTATTAAGGGCCTAGTAGGAATTGATTTGTCAAAGAAGCCCAGCATGTTTGTTTGTTTATTGATTGATTTTTTTAAATTGATTTTAGAGAGGCAGTGGGAGAAAGTGAGGGAGGGAGGGAGGGAGAAAGAGAGAAAAAGAGATTGAGATTCGTTGTTCTACTTATTTAGGCATTCATTGGTTGATTCTCGTATGTGCCCTAACCAGAGGTTGAACCTGCAACCCTGGGGTATCGGGTCAATGCTCTAAGTAACGGAGGTACCTGCCTGGGGGAAGCCCAGCATGTTTAGTGTTTAAGATGAATCCTGGTATCATTCTGTGGCTAACTAATGAGACCAGAGAGGTTGGACCCTGCTGTGTTCTTGCTACACAGACAACACACCCAATGCTATTTAGTTTTATTCCCAATATACCTCTTTCTGAAAATGATTGATACACATGTAAATCTTTATTACAGGCCTCTTCAGAGGTCCAATCTCATTTCAAGGACCTCCTACCCTAAATATCTACACTGAACTTTCCAGCGCCACCATAAAGTTACTCTCATTTGAACTTCTCTGTTTCTGTACTAGTGTCCCCCAGTCACCCAGACTCTGAATATCAGGATAAGTTTATCTCTTTCTTTCCTATACTGTCCCCTGGCCTCAACCCCTCCCCACATAAACACTTAGTCATCAAAACCTGTAGATTGTCTTTGCCATATCTGTCCCTACTCATCGCTGTGCAATGAACCAAATTTCTATATCCCTATTGCTGAATAAATTTCTGACTCATTTGTTTGCCCATGCTCAGGCTCTCTGCCCTTGACATAGTTGCCAAATTAAAGTTGAGAGCCAAATCCTTCTACAAGGGTTTTCTGTGCTCTATGATGTGCCAGGAACTGTTCTAAGCTGGAGATACATCAGCTCTCTGCCTTGCTATTGCTGCTCCTTCCACTTGGAATATTCAACTTCACTCTCCCCCTTGTCAATATTTCTGCTTCCGGCCCCAGCAAGCTCTCTGCCTCTGCCAGTGGATGAGATCTCAGGATACTCATATCCCTTACTCCTAACTTGTGGAAGGAGGGCATTTAAGGAGCTCTAGCTGGACACTCAAACTGTGGTAGAAAACCCTTTTGTGATAAGTTAACCTGTTTACCCTCCTCAGTTTCTGCTTTGATTCCTTGAAAAGAAAAGACCTTAGTCCTCAGTCTTGGTACCTGGATTTATGCCACATCTTTGTTTTGTGAGTCCATCTTGGTAGCCTCCTCCTTTGTACAGCTTACTCAGTCAATCCCTGAATATAATCCTGCTCCTGTGAAATTCCAATTTCCCCAAAGACTTGGCAGTTCTGATAGCTTGCCTGACTCTTTGGAATCAGAAATATTGTGGTTCATTGATTCAATGGACAGTACCTGTTTATTGAAGCTATTCTATGAGCCTGATGCTGGCCACACAATATATAACATGAAAGACAATTTCCTATTCTTGTGGTACACACACTTTCACTGGGGCAAGTGGTTCACCAAAGCATCAAGATAACTTTGGAGAACAAGAAAGACTATGAAGAAAACAAAATGGGCTGCTGAGCTGGAGAAAGGGGAGGCAGAGGCTGGTTTTGATACGATGCTCAGGGAAAGAATTTCAGGAGAGACTTGAACGATGAGTAGGAGCCTGGCACGCGTGAAACTGCAGAACATGTTCCAGGCAGAGAAAACTGCGGGGGAAAGGTCCTGCTGGGGCCGCCAGCCTAGCATGCTCCTGAAACAGGACAGAGGCCAACAGATCAGAGCAGAGGGGGGGAGTGTGGTGAAGAAAGGGGTCAGCAGGCGTTGGAGTACGGAGGACTTGTTGCTGTTTCTGAGATGTAGCTTTGCTAGCCGGCCCCCCTCCCCCCAACTGTTAGCTTCCTGGCTCTGCAGGTTTTCTGCACTGTCCCTCAGGCTGATCTTCCCCTTCCAGAACTGTCCAACCTGAACCCAGCATGGCTCTGAATGTGTCCCTACACAAAATCATAAATTTACTTAAAACACTATGAGGTTTTTCCTGATTCAGTGTCGCGATATATTTAATGTGTGGCCCAAGACAACTCTTCTTCCAGCGTGGTCCAGAGACGGCAAATGGTTGGACACCCTTGCATAGACCCTTCCAGTCAGATTTGCCGTCCCACCTCCCCCTAGACATGTCCCACTTCAATGGCAGTGTATAGAGACTCTTGCATTCCATTTGCTGCCCCACCTCATGGTCATGCAGTGGGCAATGCCCAGACAGCACATCCAAGGGGAGGTGGTGCCCATCTAAGTTCTAGCTGTCCTGCAAGGCCTCATTCCCTCATTTCTTTAGGGGCCTTTCCTAAATGATCCCGACTGCGCAAAGATCTTTCTCAGTCGCCTGCCTTGGTCTAAGCCGTCGCCCACATTCCTCACGTGCTACCTTGTGCTGTGGTGTCACCTTCCCTTCCAGATTGCATGCCTTTGAAAGTAGGGACTGTGTCTGGTACAGTTTTGCTCCACTCAGATTAAATGGTGTAGTGTCTTGCTATTAGTAGCCATATACATCTGTATTATAGAATAAACTCTTTCTGATGTTATCTGGCTATTGTCATGAGAATTAAAGATATTTGAGAAGCAACTGGAATGGTATGTGGCACATAGTAGGTTCTAAATAAATTATAATACTATTATTATCATAGTTGTATGATTTTGGGCATAACTATTTATGGTGAAAGGATGCTGCTGGATAGAACGATTTCTAAAATCTTTTCTAAAATTTTAGAAAATGTAGTCCTTTCTAAAATTTGATTATGACTTGAATGAATACTCTGAAAAATATCAGGAAGAGACAGAGTCTTTGGCTGTTGAGTACACTTTCCCCAGTGGGAAGGCTTGTGGGCATTAGAGATCCTTTTTGGCACTGGTGGTACAACATGTTATTTTCAATAATGCTGCAATTGTGCATTTATTCTTAGTAATAATACTTCAGATATTTTAAGTGTAGAAACAGTAATAATACTTTTTTCAAATATGCACTGCAATAGCAAGGATTGTCAAGGATGTGGATAAACAGAAATTCTCATGCACTTCTGGTGGGTGGATACATCGGTGCCACCTCTTTGGAGAATGATTAGAACACATCTAGGAAAGTAAAAAAGATGCACGTGTTATGTGACCCAGCAACTCTGCCCCTAGAGAAGCCCTAGTGTATGTGCACAAAGAAGTTTGTATAGGAATATTCATGGGGCTTTGTTTGTAACAAAATGTGAAGCAACCCAAGTGTCTATGAACAGAAACGATAAATAAATTGTCCCTATACAACCATCGAAATAAGTAAGCTATATATACAAATATCCACATGGATAAACCTCAAAAATGATGTTCAGTGAAAGACAAATTGTATAGTCATAACAAAGTATGACATATTTTAAATAAACTTAAAAGCGTGTAATAGATCATTACGATATGAACATATAATGTGCAAGTGTAAGAACATGCACGGGAACCGCCGACTTCGGAACGGTGGCTAACCTAAGAACAGATGGACGGGTGGGGGGGGGAATGGCAGCAGGAGAAGGGAGCGCAAGGGGCTGCAACTGACTATGGAATATCTTTTTCTCCTTAAAAAAGATTTAAAAGAAAGAGGGCAATATATTAAGATTTGACAAAGCTGGATGCATACATCAGTACTTAATATTAGTCTATTTTTGTATACTTGTAATAGTAAGAAATATATTAAAATATTCCTATACATACTTGGCTCTGAAAGGAAATAGATAATTTAAGCTACCCGTGAAGTGGCTCTCTAAAAATGTAGTCTGGGTGCTTGTCTTTGTGTTCACATAAGAAAAATATATGGACTGGGGTTTGGAGACTAAGTATTAATAATTATAATGAATAATAATTAAAGTAATTAAGATGACACATTTTGGAAAGTGTTTCTTACTCTTACATCCTGGAGGTACAATGGTTTATTTTCCCTGAGACAGGTTTCGCCTTATCAAATGCCCATTTAGATTCTTAATTGTCTATTGTTTTTTACTCCCATTTAAATACTTCCTAAGCTTATCTTATCTTGCATCTGAACTGAACCAGAACCCGGATCGTCCCATCTCAGTCTGGAGGGCTTCCCATCAACAGAGTGCTGCTTTCCTATTTGATAAACGCTTTCTGAGGAGAAGAATAAATAATCAAAGCCTTAATGCCTGAATTACCCTTGTATAAGGAATCAAGGCGCTCCTTGGAACGCAACAGAATTATTTACCTACTGAAGAATTTGGCTTTTCTCTGGGGAGTAGGACAAGACAATATTCTTTCCCCCAATATGCAATTATCCTAGCTTGCAGAGCACTAAAGCAAACTGGCCTGAGTGTCTAATCCAGAGTTTGTAAAAATGCACAGTTCGGTCCTCTTTGGAGAAGGCAGCTGACTTCCCTGCACAGCGTGAAATGGTTTCCACGAGGCTGCCTGGCATCCCAGTTCTCATCCAGACACCGACACCTGGGCCCTCCCTATTCTGTTTCGATTGACCCTTGCATTTCTCAAAGGCCAAAGTCAGATTTTAATATTCAGGCCTGCATACTCGTTGAATTCTCAGTGATCGCAGGAAAAATGAGAGGATACAGGCAAAATTTTCAACAGTGTGGATAAAAGCAATCTTTATTTTTCTCTAATACTGAGTCCGGCTTTGAGGCTCTCTCGTTTCACCAGATATAAAGCCAAGCCTTTGTAGTGTGGTTTGGGTTTTTTTTTCTCTTTTCTCCCTTTTTGTTTTTTTGATGTGAGCTGGCATCTCTCATGAAAAGATAAAGGCATCAATTAATTATACTACCGAACCTTAAGGATAAAAGCTATTGTTGTGAACAGAAGTTAGGCACACACATGGTATCGAGTAAGGGCCTGGAAACAGACTGCTGCCAAGGAAAACAGATGTCTGTCTCCTCTAAGGAACCCAAATTATGTGTATATCAGCTATTGCAAATCTCATGATTGATTGAAGAATGACGGGATTGATGAACTGATTTCGGTTGAGTGCCATCATTGCCATGACCATTGTCACAATAAAATTTAAAAACGAATTCAACCAACTGGTGATAAACAACAACTCAAACAACAAAACCATAGCGAAGACGCCATCCCAGAAGAGAAAAGGATGCAGCGCATCCTGAAATGACAGAGGGTCAGACGGGCTCTGCTTCTACCCTGGGCTCTAACGGCAAAAGTCCAGATGTGGGCAGGGGAGGAATTCCCCCGCATAACAGTGACTAATAATGACTAACTCACAATCATAGGATGCATGAGACAATGATGAATTGTATATTTCAAGCCTATAGAAGACAATCAAAATGGTCACTTTCTTCCTCATGGAATATAAAATACTAGCAAAACTGTAACAGAGAGAAAATTCCACTTGAGGTTTTATGCCCTGTTTTTCCTGTTTTCCTGACATGGTTATAAATGAGAAAAAGTACAGATGTTCAGATTCTCCTCTTTGTCCCATGACCGTGTTTCATCCTTTTATTAGGTTGCTCTTATTGTTCCTTTTATGTTGTTTTTTAAACTCCTCTGCACATGCTGTCCTCAGGACCTTTGGGTTCTCTCTTTCTCTGTCTCTGTCTGTCTGTCTCCTTTTCTTCTGCATTTCTCATTTCTCAGGATTATTGGGAGAAAAGGGAGAGGAGAGCTAGGCATGGATGATAAGCCAAAATCATGAGGAACAGAGTGAAGAAAAGAGCGCCTGTCTAGAGAAGAGATTGATCTGGCAACGCCCAGTTTACTCGCTCTGTCTCCCCAGAGGTCGACTCAGTTTACAGTCACACTTGGGGGCATATCCGGAAACAGGTGGACTTGAAAGTTAAATACCTTCAGCATGACCAAGCTGGTCATGAGAATTTGGAAGAAGTCCTGAAGGCAGTCTAGAAGCTCAGGTTTACTTTTGGGAAGCAGAAGGTCCAGCTTAGTAAGTAATGCCTGACATCAGAATAGATTCAACCTCGGACTTGCTTCAGAGCTGAGCTCTCGGCTGCCCCTTTCCTAAGACTTGAGGAATATAAGCGGCCCACTGGCTGAGTGAGGCTAAGTCATTTGAACTGCAGTGGGCTACGTTGTACTTTTCTTTGTATGGTTCCTCTAACTAAGCCCCGTGGACCTAAGAAGAGTTTGACTCCAAACTCTTCTCCCTTTTTAAACAGAATAGCCTTACTCTTAGGAAGATCTTATGAGATTCAAGAGTTCCTATAACAATCAAGATCGATGACGACCAAGTGCTTGGGCTTCACTGCCTAGTTGTCCCAGGCTGTGTCTATACAATACAAACCACCTAGATGTATCCAGATTCTGGATGTTGATCTGCCTGATGCCAAACATCTGGGTAATTGAAATCATCAGGATGTTTGGCATCGAGCAGATGAAACATCTGGATGACTGCTTGAGTTTTTCACTTTTTAACTGGATGTTTGGTGTCATGTAGACACAAGCTGAGGCTTTGACTTCATCTTGTAACAGCTCCCAGGCTGCCAGGCTGGCTCCAGATTCCTTTTATTACAACTGACATTTTTATAAGAAAACTTTGCATTCTGTGTGATGTCTGTTGCTCTTATGCTCAGAAACAGATTCATTACTTAGAAAAAAACAGCCCAAACCAACCCCTAAAGGCCCCATGCTGGAGCAAGGGTTGGAAGAAGCTGGAGACTTTCAGAATCACCACTGCCTCTGTGGGCAAAATCATAACACAACCTTAGTAAGAGCGGGTGACTGGAGAGAGAAGGTCTCCAGAGGGGTCAAAGTGCCAGATTCGTCCTGCCCGTCTTCAGTTTGGCTCACCCCCCTTTCAGCCAAGAAATACTGGTTCCATGCTGGCAAAGGTGGCACTTCTTATACTGTTGGATGTAGATTAATGACAAATGGCTAAACAGTCCAGAAAACACATCAGTGATTTCACTAATAAAACAATGGGGATAGTTTAGAAAACATTGTTCTCTCCAGAATTTTTACAAATAAGATGCTCAACTTTCATTCATTTGAAAGAGTTTCACAATTGAAATGAAGGCTCATATACTTCCCCACTTTGGAACAGTTGTGCTCGTGATGAAAGTACATTACCAGTGACTGTTTATCGACCACTTCTCTGTGCCTGGCTGTCATGAACTGCCCGATTCCATGCCCCTTTTCATCCCTGCTCTTGCCAAGTGTGCTTGTTATGTTCTCTGATGAGCTCACGCCTGCCCACTCACTGAACGGCCCCGCTCTATGGCACTGGAGGACCTCTGGCCTTGGAGAGCTGTTGGCCCAGGGTCCAGCTTCACTCCTTTTGTTCATCGCTCCATCCCGGGTATACAAGGCCTCTTGCCTGGATCTTGACGCCTCCATCACTGGCCGGTGTGGGTATTCTCCATTTGAGCTCCACATCATTTATATTTTAGTCTCAGAGACTAGATTCTTTGTCTCTGGTCTCTGATCTCCCCAACTCTGGAGAATGCTTATTAGCTATTGGAGTTGCAGAATTTTCTGCTTCCCGCTTGCCTTAATAGCAACCCCTTGTTGAGTACAAGATCTGGCACGGAGCTGACTTTTTTCAATATCCTACCTTATTAAACCTTCACATAAGGTCGGTAGAATAAACTGCTATTTCGTGGAGCAGAAACCGAGGTTTAGAGCAATTGAACAACTTGCCCAAGTTCACAAGGTAAAACCAACAGAAACTAAAGTTCAAACTCAGGACTGACTCCAAAGCCCAGACAGTCAGTCACTGTTCAGTATTGCCTCAGCTGGCCTTCTAGACTTGACCCCTGCTTGGCTGGCCCACAGGACAACTTCCCCTTCAGCACTTTGACTTTATTTTTTTTTTAACTCAACTGACTTTACTTGACCCTATGCCCGACAGGAGTTCACTTTTTCATTTATGGGCAACATATCCTGGGTGCCCACTCTGGGTCAGTCAGGGGGTTACGTGCGAGGAATACAGTGACGAACAAGCCAAGGCTCAGACAGGCTCTGTCCTCCCGGGCACAGCAGTTTAGTGTCTAGTGGGGGAGACGGACAAAAGAAAAGGTAACTCCAACAAGTTGCAATAAAGTGCGGTGACACACAGAGCTCTTTGTAGTACCTGGTGGCTAAATCCCCAGTCCTGAGTCTTTCTGATCTTCTCTGATATCGGTCCCCTCTGGTCTCCTTTTTTGCCCCTTGACTCGGCTGACATCGGGTCCTCCAAACCCCCTACCAGCAGGTTCGTTCCCACCCTGGACTGAGGCAGATAGAAGCACGGGGGGTCGGCAGCCCCAGGGCCACCAGCTGAGGGACCTTAGAATGAGTTATGATCCCCAGATCTGAAACTCAGTGATTCAGTCGCAACTCCTGGGCTTCATGGCTCTCTTACAGCCTGGGAGGTGTAGGTTCTGGGATTCTAGGCGTGAGCTGTCTTACTGTAAGCATTTTCCTCAGAGGTCATAGAGTCTGTGAGAGTTTGGCTGAAAAGTCCCCAGTTTTTCATTTCTTTTATTTATTTAGCATTACTATGTTCTTCAGTGACTTTTTGAAAAAGAGATGGCAAGCTGTGTTATTTCTACAAGCTTAGTAAGCTCTGCTGTGATCTATGACATTTTTAATGGCTCACTTGAACCTTTTGAAACTATTTCCATATAAAAAGTTTTTAAGTGCACTATGTATACAAAGTGACAATTTAAGGTCAGGTTAACAACGTAAATAAAATTCCTTTTATCTTAGTAAAAAATCAATAAATAAAAGTCCCACCTTTTTGCCTCAGTTACCTTCCTCAGGTTTTTTTACGTGTTCTCTAGGCCTGGGGCCACAGCATCCCCTTACCCAGGGGAGAGGTTTGCTTTCCAGGCCTCTGCCACCCGTCAGGGGTCCTGTAACCTCTAACCCCGTGACGTCTGATTTGGACTGCTGGTTAGAGTTTTTTCCTACCATGTGTCACCCTTTGGAGGGCACCCTCTCATGCCAAGTGTTACTTAAATCACATGTGAATTTGCTACATGCAACTCCACATTGAACTTGGGGCCACCAAGTTGCTCCATCCAGGATGGTTTACTGTAGCCTGGTCACCTTGACCTGGACTGTATTTAACGCTGGTAATTTTCTTGGAAGCAGGGAGACCTAAAAGGAAATGTAATCTCTCCCAGAACGGTGATCATATGTGTAAGTAAATGCTCAATAAATATTTGTGGAGTAAATGGAAACAAAGTTCCAACCAGAGCCGGTGCCGGCACTCGGGCAGCCCCGACCTCCCCTCCCCCGGAACCAGCCACTCGATAACCATTTGCTGGTCTTCGTTCATTTGTATTGAACTGAACTACACTGTATCTGGGGAGATAAGATTTGCCGATATGAAACAATTAAAGACAATAAAAGAGCAATAAAAGACAGCATTCCTCAGTGTCTCTGTATCATATCAACTGCCCTGTGGATGAAGGAGACAGCCCCAGGAATCAGAGTTGTCAGCAGAAAATTTACAGAAGACGAAGGGCTCGAGATGGACTTTGGGCTGTTAGTGCATTTCACATTTATCTGAATGAATTTCTCAAATACTTCTACAGCAGCTGCGTCACCGTCATTTAAAAAAAACGTTAACGAGGGTGGAGAGATCGTTTAAAGGGAATTCATATGTAAGAGGTCAATTTTTTTCAAAGTTGGCAAATATTGATTGCCTACTATGCGCCATGCTTTATTGTCAAGAACGAGACATGGTGTCTCTTTCAGAGCCCCACATTTATGTGTCTGGGCTATAAAAAAGAAATGTTGACCAATGTGGCACATTCTCAAGAGAAATTATTTGATAAGTGTTATAGGAAGCCATTGAATGAGTGCCATGACCTGCCTTTCTGGCTGTGGCAGGGGTGGGAAGGCATCTGTAGGAGCATAGTGTGGGACCCAAGTCTTGAAAGATGATGTTCAGTTCCCTGTGCTGGGGAGAAAGTATCAGAGAGGAAAAGGCAGGAGCAATGACTTGCACTGGGAAAGAACATGGCAATGTTCTTTCAACATATGTGGATGCCGGAGAGGAAGGTGAGGAACAGGCTGTGCAGTGCCTCCAGCCCCTTGTCAAGGCAGCTGAAGGACGTCGGGACTTTGTGCTGACTTGTACTCCTAGACTCTGGATTCTGGAGGCCTTTCCTCTCCATATTTCTTCTTCTCTCCACCTTAGCATCCAGACCTGCACTGTCTCTGCTTCGTTCTCACCATCTCATCCCATTCACGTGCAGGCAGCAGCTTGAGCAGAGGCCGAAAGTAGGCTGTGGTCCCTGTCAGCTGTCCTCAAGGATGCCCGTGACTCAGGCCATCTCCAGGGGTCTTTCCCTGTAGTTGGATTCTGCTTGTGTTTTCATGAAGGAAATCTAACAGAAGGATGCCCAAGATCCTCTCAGGGTCAGAATAACTCTTTTTGCATATTCCCAATGATGCCGCTGCTTGGAAGGGACAGAGCAGAATGCAACTCTCCCACCATGGCATCTATTCTGGCCCCCAGCTCCACAAGCATTTATTTTTCAAGACTGCAAATGATATACAGTAAACAGTATATCTCATATTCTATAGGGTTGCAAATGTGATTTTTTCCCTCCAAAATGTTAGGCAATTCCCATTTCCATTTTGGCTGCACAGTAGTTTTTAAGTTCTTTCTGTTAGAAGTCAGAGTGGCCTGACAGAAAGCATCACCAAACTCACTAAACCATGGAGTGCATCATCCTTCTTTCTGGCACCATGACAATGCACTTCAAGAATCCCAGGTGTGTGTTTCTACTCTGGGAGTGGGCTCCAGTCTGCAGATTGTGTGATCCATTAAATCATCTCTGTGTCCTGCTAGGTTTCTTGCTATGAGCCTAGAGTCCTCCACAGGAGCATGAAGATGATGGAATCCCCTGCCAGGAAAAACAGAGCTCAACACATCAAGGTTTCATCCTTCCACAGCATTTTAAAGCACATGGTACATGTTTGGCACCAAGTCAGGATTTCCGCTTAACACTCTTCTGCAGGCCGGACTGTGCCACGGGACTATGAGCCCTGGACCAGCACTGACTAAGTTTGCAAACTGGCACTTGTCTCTCAGGGATTTCAAGTTAACTTTATTGATGTTTTTTCATCTTTCCTAAATTATTTACTTTTAACTTAATCCCTTCCAAATTTAGATGGCACAACCAGGTTTCTAGTCTCACTCCATTACTTACCTAGCACCTCTCAAACTTTAGCACATTTGAATTTTGAGGATTTTGTTAAAGATTCAGGAGATCAGGGTGGACCTGAGATTCTGCATTTCTAACAAGCCCTCAGGTGATGACAATGCCGAGCTCCATGGATTGCATTGGGGGAAGCAAAATTATAGAATATCGAGCTCCCTCTACACACCAGGCATGGGGAGAACTGATAAGGACACAGCAAGAAGAGGACAGGGCACGCTTTATATTCTTATAACCAGTGTGTAATCTTCATTAGTTAATTAGTACAACCTGATTTTATTCGTGATTGAGATTCATAAGTGACCTAAAGTTGGACTCTTTCATCTAAATTTATCTATTGATTATTATTGTTTGACTTATAAGCAGAGTCTTCTAATTTTCCAGGATATATTAAGAAAATCATTAACTCTGATTTCCCAAGAATTGTTCCCCCTTTGGGGTGAATGAAACATACTAGAATTACTCTGAGAGTTGAGTGCTTCCCAATCTTTTTCATCTTGTGACATGATAGAAAAATATGACATTGGGTGTGTCACCCAAGGGGAAGCTGCTTGCCTCTGGAGTGGCTGCAGACCATTGGAAAGCAACTGGCCTTCGGCTGCCTGAAAGAGAACACAATCTGGGCCTGACAAGAGCCCTTCAACTCAGCGCCCTGGTTGGCAGCTGTTTTTTGCTATAGTTTCTGAGCTTCAGAAACTCATGTCTAAAAGTATAAATGCCATTGGAAGAGTAACACCAAAGTGACTCTCTGCTGAGTCTAGCAGGGATTTGCTGAGAGCTAACCTAAGTAAAGGGGGGATCTGGGTATGACCTGGGAGAGGCAGAGGGCCAGGCAGGAGGAAAGGGATGGTGTGGAGGCACCAAAGGTAGGTTTATCTTCTTTAAATTTTGCCAAAAGCCTGTCAGCGTCAGCACTGATCACATTTGGCCCAGACATTTCCCCTTCTTCCAGCATGTATTGTGAATCTACATGAAGGCCAAATAACAAAAAGCAAAGTGGTAAGAAACATGGGCAGGTATATGCCTTTGCATAGAATTATTTTGTCAGTGAGTTGACAGGCGATGACTTTAATTTTTAAATTCTGTGCAATGTTTTTTATGACAAAGAATTAGGATCCAGCCCTGGCCAGTGTGATTCAGTTGGTTGGAGCCCTGTCCTACATACCGAAAAGGTTGTGGGTTTAATCCCCAGTCAGGGCACATGTAGGAGGCAAACAATCAGTGTTTCTCTTTCACATTGATGTTTCTCTCTCTTTCTCTCCACCCCCTTCCTCTCTCTCTAAAAAGCAATGAAAGAAATGTCCTCAGGTGAAGATTAAAAAAAAGAATTAGCATCCAAGCCATATTAAAAACAAGTCCCTTCCGACAACATGTTTTATTCCCTTTAGAGAAGAGTCAGCAAATATTTTCTATAAAGGGCCAGATAGTAAACATCTTATGCTCTGTGGTGCATACAATATCTGTAGCAACTATGCAAGTGCTGTAGCATCCACAGACAGTGTATGAACAAAGGGGTATGGATGTGACCCTACAAAACCAAACCTTATGCACACCTTATTTACAAAGTCAGGTGGTAAGCTGGATGTGATCCATGGGCTGTAGTCTGTGATCTCTGTTATGAGCAAAACCTTATATGCTAATTAGTTAAAAATAAATATGGGATGTGGAAGAGAACAGAGCCTACCTACTTGCAGGGCAAGGTGGACAACCACACAGCAATCACGGGAATGATTGCAGATCCTTCCTGAGCACCAGAGCGGAGCACGAATGCCACCCCAGCTTTCTGGAAAGCAGCGATAACTGGCAAAATTGCCCACGGGGATGAGGTAAGTAGAAAAATTGAGATTTAGTGAAGGGAAATGTTCTATGAAATGATCCGTCTAGGTCAGCTTGGTACACAGATTTGAAACTCTGCTCATTTGCATACGTTTTTGGTTTTCTTCAGAAGCTTTTTTTCTTTAACCAGCCCTTTGCCACAGAAATTGTCACACATGAGATGACACAGAGAAGCAGTAGTCTGTGGAGTTACTGCACAGCGGGTATAGGTTGTGTTTTCACGTTTTATTAAAATTCTTCTTTGACCACATACCAATCTATCTCTGTCTCTGAGCCCAGGAGACTATGCTAATTTGGATGTCTGTGGTTTCCAAAGTGGGGCTATCTAGCATTTTAAATTGTGCTCTCTGAGTTTCTCAAAAGAGGCCAGATATAGACTCTAAATATTATGATTTCAAAATATAAGAAGCAGACAGGTAAACTTTCAGGACTATTAAATATATATGCATTTATTGTACATACCATTCAAATATGTACATATTTACAAGTTGAATTTTTCTTCCTGTGTGGCCCTACCTACATAAACTATTAAACTGTATTCTAAATGTAAATTAAAGGTATCTAAATACAAGTGCTTTTATGTTAATTGCCCAAGTAACAATTTACTTCACTCAATTATGTTTCCATTTTTGTTTTGTTTTTACAGGAAGTGAAATCCCTGTCACCAGATAGAACAGTAGGTAAGACTGAGATTTCTTGTTTGTAATAAGTGTGTTGTTCACATTATGCCTTTTAACATTTATCCTAAATCAACCCTTTAATCTAGGAGTCTTTGATCCTAGTTCCTTTCTGGAGTCTTCAATACCAGAACTTCCCCTGAGTTATTCCTGTGTAAGTCGATATCATGGATGTCAGGAGGCAATAAATGAACAATGCCACATCGAGTATTTATAACAACAGGGATTATTAACTTAATTACCTTATCCTTTTGAAATATCTGGAGAAGAATTATGACCTCAGGGACACCAGCAGCAGTTACCTAATCTATTTCGTAAGTTAGAGCGGCAAAGTCTCCAGCAGGCATCCTTGTGTGGTCTGACTTCCTGCAACTGCTATCGGGATATTTGGCCGAGCATTGTGTCATGGAATTCTGAAGTCAGAGTGCTGATGTCAAAAGTGTTGAATTTCCTTAAAGAGTGATATTGCACAATTAAATTGGGGGGCCAACATGGAAGAGTCAATATCTAATTTTGTCAAGTGAGAACAAGAGACAAAAATCTTCCATCTGT
>PVKM010022069.1:0-22068 GCA_004027735.1 Carollia perspicillata
TGGCCTCTGCTTTCATGGTCTCACCACCTTCCCTGACTCCGACCCTCCTGTGTTTCTGTTATCAGGACCATTCTAATTACATCACTGGGGCCACCCGGATGGTCTCCATCTCAATATCCTTAATTTAATCACTTCTGCGAAATTTGTTCTGCCAAGTAATGTACATATTCACAAGATGCAGGGATTAGAACTTGAGCTTCTTTGGTGGAGTGCGAAGATGCATGATTGAGCCTACCACAGCTAATGCAGTGGGTGGCTTGAGAAAGGTCATAGAGGTGGGTGAGGGCTGGATCTGGACAAGTACGGACACGAGTCTGTTCTTCAGCCAAAGTGCTGTGGGTTTTAAACAGGGGAATGACATGACTTACTCTGCAAAGGTCACCTTGGCTGCAGGATGGAGATGGCAATCTTTCAATCAAGAGCAGCATACAGTTGATCTCAATCTTGGCTGCACATTATCATCATCTAGAGAGCTCTGAAAAATCCTGATGCCCAGACCATCCTTCTGAACTTTGGGGTAGGACCCAGGTATCAGGTTTTTAAAATTTTTATTGCACCCTGTGTAATTACAGCCTGTGGCGGAGGTTGAGAACCACTAATCTCATAGATCTGAATTCATCTTACCTTTCCAGCTTTAGTTCCGACCTCACTTTTTCCACTGTTCACTTACTCTGTGGCCTCCTGGGTCTTTCCCTATACATATGTGTGTGTTCTTGCTTCTGTGCCTTTGAAAGTGTACCTAGTCGAGGGACTAGGATGAGCATGAGCAGGAGACTTGTTCTTTCGGGGCCCAGCTGATAAACTGTCCTGCAGGAAACTTCTCCAGAAGTTTCTCTCCTTCTTCTCTTTCCTGTGCTCCCATTTGCACGTACGCTCCTCCTGGCACTGTTCCCAGTCTGCCACATACTGCAGGGGATCGCCTCCTCTGTGTTCCTCCTGCTTCACCAAATGCTGCACGGCCTGGCGCGGTGCTCTGCTAGACATGAGGACTCCTGTAGTGTCTGGATGGAGGCAGGAGTAGGCTCCTAGGAAGGATGTCCAAACGGCAGTTTGTTCGAGTGCTGTGGGAATATAGGAAATTGTATGCCTGGGGATTTCAGGGAAACTTTCTCTGCTAATTCAGTATTTGAGTTGAAATTTAAAAGATGATTTGGCGTTTGCCAAAAGGTGAGCTGTGTAGGGGCTGGGGAGGGGAAGAGATTTCTGAGTAGAGAGAAGATGAAAGGCAGGAGGAGGGGTGAGCATCAGGTTTTCAGAACATGCGGTAACTATTGCTGTGCTGTCCAGTGGGAGGGACTGTCAGAAGGTGAGTAGGGGATCACCTCAGGAGATCTGTGTTGTGTGTGAAGGAGTTCAGTTTTATCCTGTACATGTAGGGGCACCACAGAAGAATTGGGGCAGGGAGTGATGTGGTATTATTTCCATGTTGGGAGGTTTACTCAGTGGATAATGAGAGGCTGGAGTAGAGCTGAGCATGCAACTAGAAATGGAAGCAGAGAGGCTGGTGACGACTGGCTGGCACCAGTAAAGGTATAAACAGCAGATATCTCATGGTTGATGCCGAAAGTCAATTGCATTGAGTTGAAATGTGAACCATTCTTAGGAGCCTAAAGTTGTAAAAGGAAGGAACATTATAGGAAGGAAAGCAGAAGATAGCCCTGGCTGGTGTGGCTCAGTGGATTGAGTGCCAGCCTGTGAACCAAAGGGTTGTTGGTTCAATTCCCAGTTAGGGCACATGCCTGGGTTGTGGACCAGGTCCCTAGTAGGGGGCGCTCTAGAGGCAACCATGCATTGATGTTTCTCTTCCTCTGTCCCTTCCTCCCGCTCTGTCTAAAAACGAATAAATAAAACCTTAAAAAAAATGAAAGTAGAAGATAGAAGGAGAGATTCAAGGTTAGGGTTTCTTAAAATCTTTTTCATGCTGTAAAGCAGCAGATCCCAACCTTCAGGACTGGTTTCAGGGAAGTGGGGTGGGCGGGGCTTGCTCTGCTTGCAGCCCTGTTCCTAACAGACTGTTACTGGTCTGAAGCCTGGTGGCTGGGGACCCCTGCTACAAAGGGACTCCTGAAGAAGTTTATATGCTAACTAGATCCAGTGGAAACCTTTGAAGATATAAGAAAGTGTAAATAAAATTGATGGAACAGGCCCCCAAAGATGCAGGAAAAGAAGTGATTCTGAGTACAAATAGATGATTTTGCTTTTGGAGAAAAAGAAAGAGTTGTGTGAATGGGTCAGGGAAACAAGAATGCAAGTCAGATGCTTCTCTGAAAGAGCCAAAAGTACTGAGTTTATCCCCCATAGCCTCAGTGGTCTCTAACTTGCAGGAGCATCCTCTACACACTGGTGGTTTTCTCACAGGGCTCAACAGCTTGGGTAGGGATGGAGAGAGCAGATACTTGGAATACCATGTGGGGGTTTTGCCAGATGATTAGGACGAGGGTGAAGGAACTGCGCATGCCCTTTTCCTAGGTTGTGAATTTCGGATGGCTTTGACTATGACTTAATCTTGGTCTCCATTCTGACTAGCGTGCTGCCTTGCATGCGGTCAGCATGTGCATACTGGATTCATTTTGCTTCACGGCTATTTCATTTTCTTATTAGGATAGTAATGATGACGCTGAAGATGTTGCACTGTTTGATGCAGAAGAGGAAGCAGCTGCTAGACCCAGAAAATCCAAAATCAGGTATGAAGATAATTTCTGAGAGTGGTGTTTCTGTCCAGTGCTGTTATGCCTATAAATGGGTGCCAGCTGATGGGATTCAGGGAACAGTGGTTGTGATGTACTTGTGAATGTTGTATATCACTACTGTGATCTTAGATCGGAGACAAAAATGGCATTTCATATTTCCTTTGGGAATGACTGGCATATGGAATTTTACTCAACACTGAGTTTTCAAATTTGCAAATACAATTAAGTAAGCACTAGTGTGTTCATTCTAGCTACTGTGCACTGAGAATGCGCCATTTCTGTAGATGGTTTCTGTAGATGCACTATAGCATTTTGATTTATTGTGCAGATTTTAAAATTGCATCTTTTGTATAAACTGACATGAAAATATCAAGGCAAACATTTCTATTTCAAATTTAGTTCTCTCTAAAGAAATTCACTTAATGAAATCAAGTTCTACCTAAACCTTGAAAATGAGAGATGCCAGTCATAAAAGACCACATATTGTGCAATTTCATTTATATGAAATGTCCAGAATAGGCAAATCTATAGAGACAAAAGGTACACTTATGGTTGCCTAGGGCTGGAGAAGGGATGGGGTTGGGATAAATGGGGAGGGACTGCCAGTGGGTACAGGTTCCCTTTGGGGTAATGAAAGAGTTCTGAGGTGGATTGTGGTGATGGTCGTACAATCTGTGAGTACATAAAACACTGTTGAATCATATGCCTTAAATAGGTGAATTGTATGGTATGTGCATTATGTCTCAGTAGAGCTGTTAAAAAACAACTCTTCCTGATGGTTACTTTGTCTTAGGGCCTGAAGTGGTTTCTGAGGACCTAGAAATTCTTTTGTCATGATTTTTGGACATAGGAAAATAGGATTCAATCCCAAGAGTATGGTTACCATATTTCTCCAAGCTTGGTTAAGTTTCTTCTTACATATTTTGTGAAAGTTTATATTCAATGAGATGTTAACGCCATGTTTACATAGTGTATTGACTGTGACAGCAGGGCTTGGTCAAATAATGGGACTTACTAAAAAAAAAGAAGTATGCGGTTTGCTGCTTCTGTAAGGCATCTCTTTTATTTGGACCAAACTGCATGGTTACGCTACGGCTGAAGCATTTTTCATCTACATCTGCAGTACCTAAGTGTAATTGCATTTCTTTTTTTATGTTTCGGTTTTCAGACATCCAGTGGCATCATTTTTTCATTTATTCTTTCGAGTCAGTGCAATTGTAGTCTACCTTCTCTGTGAATTGTTGAGCAGCAGCTTTATTGCCTGTATGGTGACAATTATCTTGTTGTTGTCATGTGACTTTTGGGCAGTCAAGGTAGGTTTGATTATTTTTATTTGAAACCATTTAATATGATGAGATTGAATGGCATATAAACAGTTAAAAAAAAAAAGAACCTGAAACTTAGCATTTTGGATTTGCATTAAGTTATCTTGTTAAAGTGCCAGGTATATCAGAAGATCACATGTAGGTTATTCTGCTCACTTGTGTGCGCCTTATGTCAGCCTACATCAGCTTTAAAATTAAACAAATGAATATGACCGCAGCTGCAGACCCTACATACAGTTTCTGATGCAGTTCTCTGGTTGTGCTTCAGGGTCACTTCCAGCTGCGCCATACATGATTTCTACAAAGACCCCAGGATGGTTTGTTCACTAGTACTTCAGGAATACCCATCATTTGTGAAGGCTGTGGGGCAGCATTTCTTAACTGGGGCCAGTTTTGCACCCTGGACACATGTCAATGTCTGAAGACACTTTTGGTTATTACAACTGAGGTGGGGGAAGTGTGCTATTTGAAACATAGTGGGTAGAGGCCAGGGGTGCTTCTAAACATCTTAAGATGCATAAATTAGACAGCTCCCCACAACAAATAATTATGTAGCCTACAATGTCAGCAGTTGCTGAAGTTGAGAAACCCTGTTGTGGAGGATAGAGAGGAGTGTAGGAAGTGGTTTCAAACTCAAAGGTGACGAGTAGAGGGATGGATGGGTACATGGATGGGTGGGTATGTGATGTAGTAACTTTTAAAATGTTACCAGTGGACCCTCTGCGTTCACTGGACAACTAGACTTGTCTGTGTGTTTGGAAATTTTCATAGCAAAATGGTAGGGGGGAAATCAAAGAAAAAAAAAGCAAGAGCTAATTTTTGAATTTCAGAGACATGTATATTGATTCAAAGACCAGTAAGATGTTACAAGTATGTTCGCATCCACCAACAGCCGTTTCAGGTCTTTTGATTCTTACAGATATCAGAAGTGATTGGCTTGGTGGCAGCCAGTTTCCATAGGCCACAAAACGCTGAGATGAAAATTACAGAAATCTGTTTTCTTTAGGCTTTTGTAGTCTTCTTTGGTTTTTTTTTTTCTTTGAATTTCTTCTGTTGCTTTATGCTCTAAAGTGTTTGCTGTATCCTGGTCACAATTTTGTCTTTGAGGAATGTTCTTTTTTGTTGTTCATGTAGTTTCTGTTTAGCCACATAGAACATGGTATTTACTCAGTTCTTTCTGGTAATTTCCAAGTTCTTAAAATTAAATACTTCTGGGTTTAGGGTTTTAAAAAATGTGGCCCAAAAGTATTTTTTCTGACAAGCTGTTTGTTTTTTTAAAATGAGGGTTTAAAAAATGTCACCCTTTTAGCTGTGGCAAAATTACTTACAGATGTCCAAACCAATGCTACGTGGAACACAATTGAAAAATCGAGGTGGGGAAACCGTTATATGAACTTGGGAAGGGGGTAGGCAGGGCTCCAAACCTAGTTAGAACATAGATGTGTCACAATTATTATAAATCTCAGTACAGTTGTCAAAAGAAGAGATAGAATCATTAAGAAATAAAAGATAAAGATAAAATTATTTAAAAAATTTTTTAAAATTTTTAAAAATTTAAATGTTAATGTCCATATGTTGCCATTGTTTTATTCCTTACTCTGATGGAGTAAAAAATGTTAAATAATGGTTTAAAAATTTTAATGATAGCTATTAGTAAAATCTAAAATAAGTTATGTATTTTATTGGAGAAGATAAGAGCAACTAAAACATCCTTTTTATAACAAGAGAATGAAAGAAAGCACATGTCAAAGAAGCTTCAGTATCACAAGGCGTAGTATAAGGTGATTGGTGGAAGTGGTAGCAAATTAGTTACAACAGTAGATGTGATTTGATTAAAGACATAGACGTTCAGCCCATAACAACCATTTTTAGAGATATGCAGTTACAAATACATATAGCCACAGTCAGGATACATAGGAAAAATAGGTCAGAGTGGCTAATGAGCAAGGGGTGTGGGAACACAGTAGGGAACGGGGAAAGGGCAGGAGCTCAGGAGGGACGGGGAGGGCAGTGTGGATGCAGCGTTCATGCCGTCACCCCCGCCCTGCTGGTGCTGCCATTGCCATTTTGTTTCATCGTTTGTCCAGGCCTGGTGTGTCATGGTCTGAAACCGAGTCTTACGTAGGTAAAGCAGGCGCTGTTTTGTTTATGAAAGGTGGCACTGAGGTGGGACCTTATGGTAGATCTTTAAATAATGTTTCTAAAGCGTGTGTACATTAATCGTTACCAGAATGTCACAGGTCGACTGATGGTTGGCCTGCGTTGGTGGAATCATATTGATGAAGATGGAAAAAGCCACTGGGTGTTCGAGTCCAGGAAGGTAGGCTCCTCCCGCCTCCTGCTTTGAGTGCCGTTCAATAGATTAGATGTAGATTACATTGGAATATTTATGGGTGAAGTATTTAAGATTGAAAGCACTATCCCAGACATTTGACATGTCCACACTAAACCAGATGGCCCTCTAAATCTAACTATATTTTTCTGACCAGGTCAGACCAGAAACTGCGTGTATAGGAAGAGTCCTCCGAGGGTGGACCTATGCTGTGTGCTGAGCTTCCTGTTCGGGGCTGCTCTGATAGAGGGTCTCTTTCTGATGCCCTCAGCTTTATGTTGCCTGGCCCGGAATAACTGCTTCTCAAAGCTTGCGCTGGCCTTGCTCTTGTCCTTTTCCACTGTGGGCAGGAAACAGAAATGGAAGGGCTGCAGCTGGACAGAAAATCTGAAGTGATCGGAGCAGTCTCTTCTTTAAGTTGGACCTTCAGGGACTCTAGGGGGCTCTGGTCTGTTTTGGCTTGGCCCGCTTATCGATACTGAGCTTTGTTCCCCCGTGGAAATCATTGTGGGTGGCAGAGGACAAAATTCTTGGAGACAATAGCAGGGAAATGGCTTGCCTCTTGCTGGGAAGCGCCTTGACAGGCATTTCTCACAAAGCAGCAGTAAGCTCAGTGAACCCATGGTCGTTTGTATTGTAAAATCTGCCTAATAAACAACTCACCACTCTCAAATGTTGGGTTTTGCTAAGATACTCTGGTCATTGTCCAGAATGGCTCAATTCCATTTTTTTTCTGGACCCTGACTTGACCTTTCTGGAGGACTGTAGCCATGATTTCCTTGACTTTCCCCTGAGAAAGTGTCATTCATTTAAAGCTTCCCTATGAATGAACAGTATAAACACAAGGATAGAATAGAAGCATATCAGACCACCTTAAACTGTCTGCTCTGCCCTGAAACTACAAATTCTTGATTAAAACAAAGTATATTACAACCAGTTCCTAAAATTATGGTAGTGGTGGATCTATTAACTGTTTTTTTGTGGGGAGAAGGGAGTTTCTGACTTAGGACTTGGGATGTCTGTGGTAATTTATTTGAGTTTGAGGGTAAGATGTTTTTTACCAAAGTGTAAAGCTTCATACTGCTATCACAAAACATTGGTTATTAAATTCATGTTCTTTTATAGGCATCCTCTCAAGAGAATAAAACTGTCTCAGAGGCTGAATCGAGAATCTTCTGGTTAGGGCTTGTTGCCTGCCCCGTGCTTTGGGTGATATTTGCCTTCAGCGCTCTCTTCTCCTTCAGAGTGAAGTGGTTGGTGAGTATCAGGGCAGAACTAGGGAATACTCCATTAAGGCCCGAGGGCTACTCACAGTCAGCAGCCGTCTAGGCCAACTTTAGGGGCCTGTGTTGAATAGGCAGCTTGATCACGTGGTTCCCAAGTGTGATTTTCCAGTCTGCTTTTGAAGTGTTGTTGAGCAGAGCTGTGTTAAAGACCTCACTGCACCAGTTTTCCAGGTGCTAGCATAATTTTAACTGGACCCACCTTGTAGAGAGATGACTGTATTAATCACATTGTCTTGTTGGATGAGATGTTCAGTAAACTCCAAACAAACATGTTTAGCTTAATTTGGAACTAACAGAGTGGTCTTTTTGAAAATATTGCTTGGTAACTTGTTCTGGCTGCCTGTTACTTATATAGTAAATCTTGTCAAAACTTAGTGGCTTAAAACATCAGCAGTCATTTTATGGTCTCTCACAGCTTCTCTGATTCTTGAGTCAGGATGGTCATCATCTCCCCAGATCCTCACGTGGTCTTCCCTCTGTACATGTGTCTGTGTCCTCTTTTCCTTTGCTTACAAGGACATCAGGCACGTGGATTAGGGCCCACTCTGGTGGCCTCATCTTATTTTAATGACCTCTTTAAAGACCCATCTTTAAATGCAGTCACATTCGGGAACACTGGAGGTACTACTTTAACATGTGCACTTTCAGGGGACACGGTTCAGCCCCTAACAACGGCCTAGCCTCAGGAGTAAGCACAGCAGCACTTTGCCACCTGTCCATATTCAAGGGGATGGGAATTAGGCTGTGCACCTTGACAGGTGGGAGGTGGAGGTGTTAAAGGGCTTCTAGACGAACCTGTGGACCCGGAGATACTGTTGCTGCCATCTTTGGAAAATGTAGTCTGTTACTTGCCCCAGACTGTGAGTCTTGTTCTTTTAATAGTTAAGTTTGTCTCACTTAACTGTTGATAGCAGATATATTTTGGCCTTGCTGATGGTTTTTTCTTATTTTCTTGTCTCTGTTTTGCTATAGAGGGTCTCTTTTTTTTTTGTATGTACATATATATAAATCTTTTTTGCAATTTGGAAGGTTTATTGTCTACTTTTAGTTTTTCTAATATTGATCTTAATTACGTGTTCGTATCAACACAGTCTTTCACGAATTAGAAAGTGTGCTTCATATCTGATTTCCGGCTGTGGTATGGAGATGGTCAAGTTAACACTCATGGTTTCTCCCACCTTTTCTCCCTGCTTCCATCTGTATTTTTGTTGATTGTACAGTCGGCCCTTGAACAACATGGGAGTTAGGGGTGCTGACCTCCATGCAGTCGAAAATCTGCGTAAAACTTTTGACTTCCCCAAAGCTTGACTGTGTTGTCTTATTTTAGTTATTTTAAGCAATACACTTAAACCTGCTTATTGATTTAATAGACTGTTTAGAAAGGAAGGGAAATACCCTTAGGCCCTCTCTTTTGTTTCATCCTTTTCTATTGCCTGAGTTTTGTTTGTTCCAGTATTATTCTTGCTGTCAAGGTTTGTAACAGTTGTCTTTTGAACTATATTTCAGACTGTTTGTTCAGTCTTTGATTATAGTATTTTAAAATACATTGATTGAATCTTTTTATTGGAGCTTTTTCTTTTACCTCCTGGATGGTTATCTACATTTCATTGCTGGGCGATTTTTTGCAAAAAACTTATAAGTGTTATTTTCCTTTGGCTCTGTCATGTTTAAGAATATGAGCCTATTGACTTTATTCTTGAATGACAATGTGGCTAGGTGAATATTCTTGGGTCACAGCTTCTTTTGTCATTTAGAAGACATTATTTCATTAATTTCTTATATCAAATTTTGCATAGAAATCTGAGGCTTACTTAACCTCCATGTAAGTGAGTGAATCATTTTTCTCCCGGACAAATAATTTTTTTATTATTCTTAAAGTTTTAAAATATCATAACCAGAATGCCTTTGTGTTTATCTTTCTAGATTGATTTTTCTGGAAACTGTGGGCTCCTCTAATGTGCAGGTGCAGATTTTGCTTTGAATCGGGAAAATTGTCTTCTCTTCAGTCTTTACATTTATTTTTGTTCTATTTTTTGGTTTCTCTGATTCTGAGGTACTGGTTATCGCTGTTTGATCATTTTTGTTTGTTCTCATCTGCCATCTTTAATTGCTTTGAGCTCTTAGTTTTCTTCTTTTGATTCACTCAGCAAATGTTTTTGAGTCTCCTATACGCCAGACCTGTTCTTGGCCCTGGGGATATTGTCAGCAGATGGATGAACAAGGGAACTGCTCTGGTAGGCCTATGTTTTCCGGGAGGGTGATGCGGACGCACAGTAAGAAAGGGAGCAGAGGCTCTTCGATAATGATAAAAGGTAAGAGCGGAGCGTGCGAGGGTGAGAGTAGTGGCTGCTTTGGGTCGGCAAAGGCTTCTTTCTGTATGTCCTTAGCTCTTTCAGCTCCATTGTCCTCTCCTCCTGTTGTGTTACATCTTACCTTCACTCTCTCTTGAGTTCTTACCTTCAGATTTTTGCATAGGGCGAAGTATTCCCAGGAATGCTTTTTATTTTGATGGACTGTATTTCTTTCAGAATGGATTCTTAACCTATCTCTTGCACACTGTGTTCTTTATTTTCACTTATTTTCTACAGTATTGCAGAGACCCCTTTCCCTTTGTCCCTCTCCATTTTGCTCCTGCTTGCAGGCAGCTCTGCCCGGACCTTGTCTTTGTGCTGGTTTAGTGTGGGTGACTTCCCCTGACTGCCGTTCTCTGTATCGGAGATAGCTGGGCTCCGCTGTGAGCTAGACTTCAGGGGCCTGAGGCACAGGCATGAGGAAGAGAACAGAGCCAGGCCTCTGGCTGCCTTGGCTGGTTTGCTTGGGTTTTGCCTCTGTTTATGAAGTGGAGTTCTTGTTTCCTGGTTGGGTGTGTGTTCTGTTCTGGGTCTCTTCTGCTTTAGACCCTTTATGAGGCCCTGGAGCCTTAGCATCCATCTGGGAGAGGCAGCCTAGTCTTTCTTTCATTTTTTCCTCCTTTATTTTTACCGTTGGCTCTCTTGCTGATGTCCCCGTTTTCCTCTCCGTTGCCCTCCTCCTAGCCCCAGCTCCCCTTTCCCTCTGGCCATCACCACACTGTTGTCTTTCTCCATGGGTCATTGATACATGTTTTTTTCTCTAATTCCTTCACCTTTCATCCAGTCTCCCTCTCTCCCCTTCCCTCTGACAGCTGTTAGTCTGTTCCATGTAACCACACCTCTGTTTCTGTTTTGTTTGTCATTTAATTTTGTTGATTAGGTTCCACATATAAGTGATATCATATGGTATTTGTCTTTCTCTGATTGGCTTATTTGACTTCGCATAACACTCTCCCAGTTCATCCATGCTGTGGCAAACAGTAAGGATTTCCCTTTTTATGGCTGTGTAGTATTCCATTGTGTAAATGCACCACAGCTTTTTTATCCACTCATCTACTGTTGGGTACTTGGGTTGTTTCCAGATTTTGGTTATTGTAAATAATGCTGTTATGAACAAAGTCCATATATTCTTTCGAATTGGTTTCTCTTCAATAAATGGTGTTGGAAAAATTGGACAGATATATGCAGAAAAATGAAACTAGACCACCAACTTATACCACACACAAAAATAAACTCAAAATGGATACGAGACCTGAGTGTAAGTCACCAAGCTATAACGATCCTACAAGAAAACATAGGTAGTAAAATCTCAGACGTTTGCAGGGGCATTATCTTTGCCAATATGTCTCCCAGGGCAATGAAAATAAAGGGAAAAAAGGAACAGATGGGATTCCCTCACACTGAAAAGCCCAGTCTTTCTTTAGCAGTGTTCCACTTCCCTAAACCTGAGCCGGTGAAGGCGATGAAAAAAGGAATCTGGGCTCGTGTTAAGACCTGGGCGTGGGAAGGTGGCCTCACCCAGGCTCTTCACGCGTCTCTCCCACTTTGTTCTCTTAAGGTCTTCTACTTGATGACTGGTGGTCCTTCTGTGCTTCCTCTCCTCCTCCTCCTCCTCTCCCCTACCCTCCAAACAAGGGGGCATCAGATGTCAAGCTGCTGGGATCTTCCTGCCTCAGTTGGGTTGGAAGGGGCTGCTGTGTTCATATCTGTTTCTGCATTTTCTTCTTAAGGTTACCTGTGTCCTCTGGCCTTTTGCCTCTAAGTTGTTAGGGGTGGTGATTACTAGTAAAACTTTTTCTTCAAGCTTCTTTGGACAGTTAGGAGCTATATAGAGTGGCACCAAGCTGGCCCTTTCTCTGACAGCCAGCCCTTTTTTATATTTATTGGTACCAGCTTTTTGCCTTTAAAAAAGTGTGTTTGCTATTTGTATCTTAGGGGGAGGGAGATCTTGGCATCTGGCTTTACTATGCCATTGTAAACCAGAAGTCTGCTTGTTTTAACTTATAAATACATTTTCAGGTCTGTTGCCATTGTATAACATCGATGCCTCAGTGGTGCTCATGCTCAGTCTGTGCACCCAGGGGCCCCGGCATGTTGGTGACACTTACCAGAGTGTCCCAATTTGAGAACCATGGGACGTGGAAGGAAATTTATTTCAATAAAAACATAGTTGTAAGTTTATTTAGGTAACTAGCAACCTTATATAATTCTAATGTGTTCATTTCTGTGAAACATACATTTAAAACAGAAAGGACAACTCTACATACTTTCTTTACTAAAGATTTGAACCTATTCCTTAATTGAAACATTTAATCCTCTCACCTGCTGAAAACGCCCTGTACAGCTTGTTAAGGACAGTCAGTCTGGACTGGGAAAAGAGTTCTCTTCAGCAGCTCACTTTCTAAAGGTGTAAAAGTTCCCTAGGTAACCCTTTCACTAGCAGATAAATTGATGACTTGGTTTTTTTCAAGAATATGTTGGCAAATTATGGTCTGCAGGCCAGATTCAGCCAAGGCAGGTTGTTGTAACTTTCCTTTGGAACAGCCTTGCCTGTTTGTTTGCATGTTGTCTCTGGCTGCTTTGGGGCGGAATGGCAGAGCTGAGTGGTTGCAACAGAGACTTTATGACCCATAAAGCCCAAAATGTTAGTGGTCTGGCCCTTTACAGCAGTGGTGTCAAACTCATTTTCAATGGGGCCACATCAGCCCAGTGGGCCGAATGTAATTTTAGGACTATATAAATGTAACTACTTCTTAACTGTTAAGGAAATGAAATTACATTGGGCCCTTTGAAGGCAACTGCCAGGCTGATGTGGCCCCCAGGGAAAATGAATTTGACACCCCCGCTTTACATGAAAACTTTGCCAGCCCATTCGAGAATATTTAACCATGTGATCCCCTTATGTTGCCCTAATTAACTTTATTTCCTTAATATTTAAGGAATATTTTTTTGTTCTCAGTCTGGAATGAGCTTAGTGGGGTCTCATGAGTTTTTTGTTCTCAGTCTGGAATGAGCTTAGTGGGGTCATCTGCAGGATCCCTGATGTAGCCACCAGGAAACAGCAAGGCCGCCAGAGCGCATTTCCTCCTAGTGCTCCAGCCCCTCCACTGCCTCTGCCCCCTCTCTCAGGAGACAGACACACCTGCTGGTGGCGGCCCTGAGGCACTGATTGGCTCTCCGGGGAGCCGGCGGAGACACACACTTGAGCATAGAGCAGAGATTCACCTCTGCGTGCGCTTAGTTTACTGAATTTGGTCTGTCTCTCGGCCATTCTTATGTAGTTAGTTCTTTAAGGAGTAATTAACAGTTGAGCCTCTTCTCAGTCTCATTTACTTTTTTATATCTTTATATATGTGTCCATGAACAATGGAGACGAAGCGGCCCCCCCACTGCATTCCCGGAGTTGGCCTGGTGCCTTCATACAGCACATGTGTTTACTAAGTGTCTGCTACGGGGCCGATGTAGTGCCTCGTGCAGAGCACGTGTTGGGTCAGTCTGTTCTGGCAAGCGCAGAGGTCTTATTGGAGCAGCACCCCCATTGTAGAGCTTTCTTTTCTTTTTCCTGTGACACTCTGCCTTATCTCTCTCATTCATGGCTTAGAGATAGGTTATTCAAATGGAGGCCAGTAACCATTGATTGATTATTTTTCTCTTCCTCAGGCAGTGGTTACCATGGGTGTGGTTTTACAAGGCGCCAACCTGTATGGCTACATCAGGTGCAAAGTGGGCAGCAGGGAGAGTCTGACCAGCATGGCCACGTCCTATCTGGGAAAGCAGTTCTTAAGACAAGTAAGTGTTTTCTGGATGGGAGGCGAGTTCAACGTGGTTGTGACTAATGCAGTGATTTCTGACTTGTGTACGCTTTCATTTTTATGAAATGCTTGAAGTTTTTTAAGGCACCTGTTAAAGTATGAGATCATGATGATAAAGATACTTCGATTACTTTTCGGAGGCTTTAGGACATTGCAGAAATGTATTGTCAGTGTCCTGAAAATATTTTTAAACCAGAGAGATAAACTGTCATTGATAATAATTTAGTCTTTTTTAAAGTATCTTAAGTTCAGTTGCTTTTCATTAATTGTAGAGGCTCTGAAAGTTTTGAAGAATGCTGTTGTATGGTTTTAGGGTTTGTATAGTGAGAACAAGTAGAAACAACATAAGATTAAAGATTGTTTAAAGTACTCAGATTTCTTTTTTAGAACATACAGGTCTTATTAAAGTTCCCTAATGTGAGTACTCAAATCAGGGTTTTCAGTGGGATAAGCAGTTTGTGTTACGTCTCCTGGGAAAAATCATGGCATCTCGGCTTGCGTGTGGTGGGTTGGGCAGGCAGTGCTGTGCTGGGCAGTGGCGCTCAGACCTGAGCGTGCATCGGGCTCATCGAGAGGCTAAAACGCAGTTCGTCGGGTCACGCCGCCCAGGTTCCTTATTCAGTGAGTCTGGGGGGAGTCTCATATCTGCACGTCCCAGTGGGTGCTGATGCAGCCGGCCCAAGGGCTGTGCTTAGAGAACTGAGGCCCAGAGAGATGACGTTCCCACTCAAGTACATACAGCTAATGAGTGGTACAAAACTAGGGCTTCGTTTGGCTCTCCTCTCCTGAAATCCATTGTCCTTTTCATTCTACTGTAGAGTTGCTCTTGTGTAAAGAAGTAGGGAAAACGAATATTCTTGTAGGGACCTGATTCTCCTCCTGAGGTTTTTGCGCAGTCCCAGTACGCCTTCGCTGTGTGCTAGTTGTCCAGTGTGTGCTTAAGTGGGGTTTTCCCCTCGGGATTTCTGGTGTTTCTGAAGTGGGGTGGCCGTTGCACACAGGTGAAACAGCGTGTTGGGCCTGGCACAACATGTCTAGGATTAGTAGGCTTCCATGGCACCTGGTGACGCTCTGCTAAAATGAGAGTGGCTTGCTGGACATTCGGGTGGGTCCATTGATTTGCTTCTCTGACATATTAGTAATTTTTAACCTAACTGGGCCATTGAATGTAAGTTAATATAATAGCTGGCTCCGCTTACAAATACGGAATATTTTCTTAGTGCTTTGAAGTATGATATGTTAAGTAAAATAGCTTTTTTTTAAATTAAGGAGTTCTTATTCTTTTGCAGAATACTGGAGATGATCAGACCTCCTGAGGAGAGAGAAAGCCTGTGTGTTCTGTTACTTTGGGAAAACTGAAGACATTCTTGGCTCTGAACATTTTAGAACTCAGTACATGTTGCAGAGAGGAGTGTTGGGTTTGTTTGTTCATTTAAAAATTTACTTTAGAAAAACAAAAAGTGGTTTTCATATTAGGTTTTTATTTCTAGCATTGGAGCTTAAGAATGTGCTGCTAGAAGCGTTGTCAGAGTTGGGTTCGTGGCGTGCACGTGTGTGCGCACAGTCTGGTAATGTCCGTGTACTGCACTTGGTGAAAGTGTCATGTTCATGTATATGTGTGATGAAGACCTTTGCATTTTGATCTGTAGAATGTAGAAGGATGTTCTTAATCTCATTTCAAAACTCTTATATGTTTATATATTATTTCTGTAGATTGTCTTCAGAAGAAAGTTTTGTTTTCATGGTAAGAGTGAGCACTTTGACTTATGTATAAGTTAGAAATAATTGTTAATTTTACAACTTAATATATACTCATGATGAAGTTTCTTATCCTAGGCATTCATAGGCAAATTAAAACCAAATTTGGGTCAGTGGTGTGAACTAGTTTGTAAAATTGTATTTATTTTTATTTGTAACAAGTCATGTATTTTCGGCCCTTTCATATAAATGAATCTCCACAGTTTGTGTGTAAGGGATACCTAGAGACTGCGGCTGTTCTGTTCATTTCTGGGGAGGGGTAGCCAGACTTGACTTGGAACTTCCCAAAAGAGCTTCAATGGTGTTTGGCCTAGTGAAATCTGTCTTTTACCACCCAAAGAGTATTATTCTTATGTCATAGTAAGAATAATCATTTAAATGCCTGGCATAATAAATGCCTAAAAGACATTTTATTTTATGAATCTTTTTTTTTCTTGCTGTAGTGGGGATATTGTAAATCATACATTTGTATTAATATTTCTTAAAAAGCAATATATGTAACAGTCTAGAAACTGTTACAGAATCTGTAAGTTCTTTTGTAGGTATACTTAAACTTCACTCGAGTCTTAATCAGCAGATTATTTTGTTAGTGTATTTATACATTAAAAATTTGTAAAAGCTGTTTTGTTTAATTAGAGTGATAGTTTTGAAGGTGCACAACTTTATATTTGTATAAAACTCTACTCTTTACAAAGCACTCGGACACGTGTAGTCCCATCTGATCCTTGTGACAGACCTGTTTCGTGTGAGACCTGTGTACAGTGATGAAGTGGAGCTTCAGGGTAGTGAGTGACTTGCCCAAGGAAACACAGGGTACAGGAAGACTCGTTAGGGCACATTACTGGTTCTAGAGGAAATACTTGTCTTTAATGTCTTTTCATTTCTTAAGATATGTGAAAGAAACATTGATTGGTTGCCTCTCTCACACCCCCAGCTGGGGATCTGGCCCAAAACCTGGGTGTGTGCCCTGGCTAGGAATTGGACCGGCAACCTTTTGCTTTGCTATATGATGCCCAGCCAACTAAGCCACATTGTTCAGGGCTCCTTGGTATTTATTTCAATGAAATAAAACTTATGGCCACACAAAAACCTGCACGTGGATGTTTACGGCAGCTTTCCTCATAATTGCCCCGAACTGGAAGCAACCAAGGTGGCCTGCAGCAGGTGAGTGAGGAAACTTGAGTCCGTCCAGACAGTGGGATGCTATTCAGCACTAACCAGAAATGAGCCATCAAGCCACGAAAAGATACGGAGGAACCTCAAATGTATATTAGTAAGTGAAAGAAGCCAAGTTAAAAAGGCTGCATATTGTACGACTTCAACTGTATGACATTCAGAAAAAGGCACAACTATGGAGACAGTAACATTATCACTGGTCTCTAAGAGTTAGGGTGGGGAGAAGAATGGAGCATAGGGGATTTGGGGGGCAGTAAGATACTCTGTGTGATACTGTAATACTGGGATTATGTCATTATACGTTTGCCCAAATTCACAGAATGTACAACATCAAGTGTGAACCCTAGGGTACAGCATGGACTTCGTGTGATTATGGTGTGTCACTGTAGGTTCGTTGATTGCAACTAGTGTCTGGGATGTTGATAACGGTGAAGGCTGTGGATGTGTAGAGAGTATACGGGAAACCTTTGTATCACCCTCTCAATTTTGTCGTGAATCTAAAAGTAGTCTAAAAAGTGGCCTTAAAAATATCAGAAGAGATTTCAGATCAGTAGTCTAATCTTTCACCTCAGGAAGCTAGAAAAAGGAGAAAGTAAATCCAAAGCAAAGAAAAGGAAGGAACTGACTAGGAAAAAAAGGCTAAAATGACTGAAATCAATGAAAGAGGGGACATTGCCACTGAGAAAAAGCAGTCCTTACTGAATACTTTTGTGACGTGAATGGTTGTCCCAATAGAATATAAAGCATTTTATACCTATTTTGTGGTGTTAACATTGTCATATGAGCATTCAAACGGTGTGCTTTCTCCAAAACGTTTTTTAGGTGGCTCATTTCATCTTCACAACCTTCTTAGAAAGCAGGAGGTGTTGCGTGGAGGAAGATGTGGTTGTGAAGAACTTGCGTTTGAGTCACGCCAGCCCTGGTTGTGGATCCAGTTTTGCATCCTGGTTTTGACTTTGAACAAGCTACACATCCCGCTTTTACAGATGAGGCAGTAAGCTGAGAGTCGTAAATAACATTACCCACCCTTTAGTGTGGGGAAGCGGGGAGGGAGAAGTCCCTAAGGATTAAATGAGATACATAAGCTGCGTAATATTCAGTTTAGTCTCAGACACAGGGCAAGCACTTGGTAATGGTAACTCATTCAGAAAGCAAAATAGAATTACTTAGCTAGTTAAAGGTAGGGCCGTCAGAAGTCTTCTCTTTAATTTAGATTCACTTCCAATCTATGGCATGGAGAATTCAAAGAGAATAAAGCCAGTTACAGGAAAGAATGTGTATTCTTTTTTATTTCACTTAGAACAAGTTATAGATCATAAAATTATGAGCTGGTAACTTGCTGTAACATTCATTTATAATTTATTTTATATTTGATACACATCCTTTCATGTTCAGATTGTTGAAATTCAACTGTGCTATAGAATCTTCATATTTGTAACCTGCGCATCGTCCACTAGATGGCAGCACACCAACAAAAACTACATGAAACCACTACATTGCTGCACCTTATTTACTTGATCTAATGGGGAATGATGGTTTTCCTGGAAAATTAGCCTGCAAGTAGTGTGTGAGGACTAAATCCATGTTTCCTGTTGTGCAGTTACTTAAAATCAGTGCTGATGAATGAACAGATGCTGAATGAATAAGTACACAAATACATTTAGTACCCACAATGTACTGGACACTGAGAGGTACTACAGACACAGAGATGCAGGAATTATCTGTGATACGTGCCAGCCTTCCTCATACCGCCAAACACACCCACCTCTTTGAACAAACGGGAATGCTGAGGATTAAAGGGCTGGTAGCTTTCCCAGGGTCATACCCCAAGAGAGAGGCAAAGCCAGGACTTGTCAGTCAGTGGGGGCGGGGGCAGGTGGAGGGAGAAGAGGACTTTGAATTTAAGGTGTGTTGGGTTTGAAGGCAATGGTCACAGCCAAGTATCAGAGTGGAAACCCGGAATTCTACTTTAGCATTGGGAAAAGGGATATGTTTGACAGGCATTTCTGTAGAGCACATTTGAAACTAACATGCATGGAGCTGTCTGTGGCAAAAGTGTCTGTTAAAGAGCAAACGGCTGGAGTGCAAGGAGCAAGGTGACGGGCAGAGGGTGAAGGGCACCTGCACGCAGGCACACCTGAGTAAATCATGGCTTCTTACTCACTGGCTCTGTGTTCTTGGCCAAGATACTTAATCCCTTTGACCCTTTTCGAAAGCCCTATGAGGGACATTTATCTTCGTTTACAGGTGGGGAAGCGGAGGCTTCGAGAGTATAGGCACTGATCCAAGGTCACGGTGTGTCTAGTATGTGATAGCTCCAAGATTTTGCCTTGGGCTTACGTTGCCAAGCACCCACACTGCCTAGAAGTCCCTCGTGTGTCTGTGAGTCTCCTTGTATCATTTGGGGCTCTTGAGAGAAAACTAGCAGGAGAGAAAGATATGTATTTACATATCAGCTGTATATCAGTAGGATATATTCCTTGAACTATATCTCTATAAAAATACTCGTATACCTAGCATGTATGCAAACAAACACAGATTTATGTCAAGGAATGGGCCTGTGCAATTGTGGGAGCTGGCGAGCGCTGCTCAGTCGGGCAGAAGCACAGGCTGCCACTCCAGGGCAGGCACTTGGGTGTCCTACAATCTCCAGCCACCTTTCTTTTTCCTCAGGGAACAGTCCTTTTCTCTTGGGTCTTTTAACTAATTGTGTTAGACCCACCTACTTTATCTAGGGCAATCACTTCTAGTTAAGGCCACAGCTAAAGATGTTAATAACCACATGCACAAAGGACCTGCGCAGCAACATGTAGGTCAGTGAATGAATAACTGGGTACTGGAGCCTAACCAGGTTGACACACAAAACTAAGCACCACACTCCTGCAGCTGTCTGTAATAAGCTCTGCGACAGCAGGAAGCCGAGCTCTCTGGTTTGCCTTTGTTCCCAGTGCCTAGCCCAATGCTGGGCACCAAGTGGCACTCAGTGATCATTTATTGAGTGTAAGTGGACATATGCATCCTGCTGTCACACATGAGCTCTCCGGGGCCCCTGCGTGGAGCGGCGGGAGGTGACATGGGGAAGCAGCTGATGGTCGAGGCTCGCTGGGGCCGTGTGCAGGGGCTGCCACCACCAGGAGTTGAGGAGGGGTCCTTGTGGGGACCTTGTGCAGTGAGTGTGTTCTCTTTGGTTTTTGGTTTCTGCCGGCACCCATTTCTACCTCCTGAGGCTATCTGCAACTTTGTCTCTTGCCGTGAAGCACAAAGGTTTTCAAGTTGAGGTTAGGTAAGGCGGCATGCCCTTGGACCTGGGAGTGCCTGTGGCCACTGAAAGACCAGCCCTGCGAACATCCTTCTGAGACCCAGCAACCCTTCTGAGAAAAGACAGACTGGACAGTGGGCCCACCCAGATGGCGATAACATCGACCAAGAATTAGGCCATGAATGCCCTCCCTTTGGAAGTCTGATTTTACATCTCGCTCCGCTTTAAAGAGAATGGCGTCACCTCCTACTTGGTGAGAATTGAAAAACGTCTTGGAGTGCTTACTTATCTTTTTTCTCCTTTCTCTAGGATTACATCATGCTGCCTTCTAGAATTCTGTCTTTCACCTGCTTCTTTAGATTCATCTACAGGAATAGTCTGGCAACAACCGAACACTTGTCTTGTTCCCCTATACCCAGGGCAGAGGTGGACTTGCAGGAGATGCAGAAAGACTCGTACAGGTCTTGAAGACCTGCTTAATAAAACAGGACTGGGGAGGTAGAGTCCTTGCCAGGACTGACCTGCATACCCTCCCCCGCCCCACAATTCATAAGTGAGGCCCTAACCTCCAACGCGACTGTATTTGGAGATAAGGCTTTTAGGAGGTAATCAAGGTCAAGTGCAGTCATAAGGGTGAGGTCCTAACCTGAAAGGATCGGTGGCATTATAAAAACAAAAGAGAGGGGTCCTTCTTTCTGAGTGTACACAGAAGGGAAAGGCCACGTGAGGACACAGAGAAGGTGGCCTTCTGCAGGCCAAGGAGAGAGGTGTCATCAGGAGCTGAACCGGCTGGCGCTCTGAGCTGGGGCTTCCAGGCTCCCAGACTGGAGAAGTTCTGTTTAAGCTCCATAGTCTGTGGAAGTCTGTAAGGGATGCCCGAGCTTACTAATCATAACGAGTTGTGATATTTTAAAGCTTGTCTAATAGAGGATGTGAAATGTGGCAGAGAAGCATAAAGGAAGGAAGAACTAACTTCATGAAGTTGGGCGTCCTAAGTCAAAGGAGCCGCTCACGCAGAGGGGCGGACAGCAGCCCGCAGGTGTGCACGCACTCATACGCACCCCCCACCCCGCCACTGTGTGGCACGGCCAGGAGAGGCATCTTGTTCTCCAGTGTCCCGGTCGTGTTCCCTCAGCAGTGTTTTGTCATGTGTATGAGACATCTCTAAACGGTCTGGAAATGCCTTCTTCAGGTCTACAACTTCAACCTCGTGTAGGGGATTTTTGGCTTATACAAGTTTGTTTTTTCTTAAGGTAGTCAAGCTTGCCCCTTTGATGACTTGACTTTTCAGTATTCGTTTAATGAACTCTGCATTTTCTTTTAAAATGATCAAATGATGCATGCTATCTGTAACTTTTTAAACGATTCAGACTTTATTTTGGCGTTTCATGTGAAATGGAGAATGTCATTTCACCTTTTCCTACTTAGGTGGCCAGTTGTTCGAGCACCTTGTACTGAGTGGTTAAGATTTTTCTCACTGATTTGTAACGTCACGTCTGCCAAATACCAAGTTTGCCCTGCGTATGAGACTGTTTTTCTTATTTACTTAGAAGGGCACTCTGTGTATTCTGATACTGTTCCTTTGCCATCGACATTCATTGTAAATGTTGTATCTCAGTTTGAAATTCTGAGGAACAGACATTTTTAAGTTAATCAGTTTTTTTATAGTTTCTGTTTGTATGTATCATACTTGGGAATTCCTTTATGACACAAAGGATATAAAGATACTCTAAAAGTTTCATAACTTTGCCTTTCACATTCATGTCTTTAAGCCTTTAAGACGAACCATTGTGTGTAGTTATGTATGATGTGAAGTGGAGAGCTGTAGTACATTTTACAACTTGCTCACCATCCTTCCTTTGCTTCCTGCCCTTGTCTCCGCTTATCGTGGGCAGATATCCTTCACTCCCCACTGTCTTTGGACACAGCCACGTGACTTGCTTTGGGGAATGGAACATGGGCAGAGGCAGTGTGCGCCCCACCCCACTAGAAACTTCAAGTGTGCTGTGCTGTGTAGCTTGCCCTGTGGGATCCCTTACCGGCACGAGAGGTGCGTGTCCCAGGTGGCCGCTGCTCCTG
>PVKM010022070.1:0-22107 GCA_004027735.1 Carollia perspicillata
GGGGGGGTGAAAAAACGCTCACTGGTTGGCCATGAGAAGGTACCACGTGGTTTTGGATTAAGAACTGGAGATCTCGGCAACACAGCTGATGGTGCCGGGAACTGTGGGAGACCCGCCCCAGCTGAGCAGTGATGACTGAGAGGACCTGGGAGAAGTGAGCTGTGGATGCCTGTTCTTTTTCTTCCGGGGAATGGTACTTCTGATTGTCATGTTCTGAGACTGGTCTGACTGGGCAAAGAGGGAAAGGCAGGACTGTGTGTGTTTGTGGGTGTTTTAAAGTGACTTTGAAATTTAACGGCAACATTCCGCCATTACTCTAAACCTGTATAACTTTTGAATAAATAGTTCCTTTCCTTTTCACCAAACTCTGACATTGAGAACCACAATTCCTAACACCTGGTGGCGAGCAAGAAGAACCATAGTACAGAAAGATCCCTGAGGAGGGAGTTTGTTTTGGTGACCCCTGTCCATTCTCCCCACCAACCAGCTATTGCCAGAAGAGGGACAGTTTCTTAAACTACCTCTGGTAAAGGATCTGCTCCCCCCAACCCCAGTCTTTCACAGACTGATACTTTTTTAAAATTATTTTTTAAATTCTCACCTGAGGACATATTTACTGATTAGAGAGATAACGGAAGAGAGAGAGATGTGAGAGAGAAATATTGATTGGTTGCCTCCCAGACACACCACAACTGGGGACTGAACCCACAACGTTTTGTTGCATAGGATGATGCTCCAACCAAATAAGCCACCACCTGGTCAAGACACAAACTGATACTTTTAATTAATAGAAAAATGAATTTAAAAAATCTGAGACATACGAATTAACACCCCCACCCCAATTTTTATAATTAGATTCAGCAGACATGGTTAAATTCACTGTCCATTTCTATATTCCTTTCATCACAAACCACTGACAAAAAACTCACTTTTAAGTAGCACCAAAACAGGGAATTAGGGATCTTTAGTCACCTCATGTGGAAATACTAAAATTACGGAAGGAAAAAGGCAGTGACAGAAATTAGCTGGAACCCAGCATACATAAAGATTAATGAGAAGATGAAGACATCATAATAGCATAAGCTGCCAATAAAGTTGAAGACCAACTCTGGAGACTCAAGACACTTCCAGGTTTCTTGTGAAATCCTTGAGCTTGAGAATTCTGAGACTAACAATGATGAATGAGCTGCAGTACTTGTAGCTGCAATGTGTAAATTATTAACCTGCGGCACCTGCAGAGGGTGAATAGTTAGTTCCTCATGCATGAATACAAGGAGCAAAGAGGTTCACTAGATCAATTAGAAGGCTTACTACTTCTGTGATTTCAGGATCTAAAAATGAAGAGTTTTGCCATTAAATGCAAGTAAAATGATATTAGTGCAAGTAGGTAGGACTTTTCTTCTTACTGCAACTTCAGCACTGGCATTGTGAGAGGAATTAAGCCAACTGGTCATCAATCCAAAGTCATAAAATGTGCCCTTCATTTTTATTTTGTGAGAAATTTAGGTGCTCAGGGAGGCCCAGAGCTCAAATTAATATGCTACAGAGATGGACAGGCAACAGGGAAGACTAAGCTTATTTTTTAAAATGTCAAGTTATATAAGCATTTAACTCAAGAGGAAAACAGATTAAATGCCCCTTGTCCTGGGGTAGCTGAACCAGCTCCATGGATGTAGCAAGTTCGGGGTTTGTCATGAATCTTTCACACACAATAGGCATCTTACTACCCTCATGAATCCTACCCATTCAGTTGTGTTATTTATAGGAAAATGAAACCATAAGCTTTTGCAAATGTGAGCTTCAGCCACTCTTCTCGGAGAGAATTTTGCGAGAGCCCTACCTATTATTTTAAAAGACACTCAAACAGTTCTGGATGCTTCATGGCATCTGAATTAAACAAATAATCAGAGTACCCTTTTATAGTTTTAATTTAAGGAAATACAGCTATGCATTTGTTGACACAATGAAATAAAAGGGTTGCATTCCATTTTTGTGGTAAATTGTTAAAAGTCCTGTCAAATCATGAAATTAGGCACTTCCAGAAATGATGGCTCAGGCCAGTAGGGCTTGGTTACTGAGCTTACAAAGATTCAAGTCCAGTGGGGGTGACAGACAAACCAAGATGTACAGAAAGTGCCATGTGCTGTGAGAGATGCAGGTGCGTGTAAAAGGCAAACTTTTTAGGATTGTGTTAAAGGGAAACGAGGACACATTTTTTACTTTATTCCCCTAACGGAGGGTTCTTCAGCTTCAACTAGTCTACAGACACTGTGGTGGTAGTTAATTTGACTGACGGGAATTGGTAACGACAGTGATTTTCTTCTTGGGAAAGAAGGAAACTAATTACTGAATCATATGGCTGCTCTTACTGATAAGTCCCCTTTCAAAGGAATCAGCATGTTCCACTCATGTCCATTTCTACACGGTGACTATGCATGGGAGCAAGTGACTTGCAGAGAAATTCTTCCCATCTGTCAAAGTTCAATGAATGCAGAAAATAGGATAAGTTGGCTTCAGAAAAATCTCTCTTATAGTGTCCTACAATGACTATGTAGCTTCAAATTGGTAAGACGTTGATCTTCCTTTTTCATGGCTGGAGAGAGCTTTAATGTATACTTGTTAATGGAATGAGAAATTTCAAGAAAAATAAGTTTTGTTTTGGTGTCACAAATAAAAGAACTTGGGTCCCACTCTGGTTTCCAAATATAAAATAAAGATAGATTTTTGGGTAGCAATGCAAAACATAAGCAAGACTCACAATCAGAAATATTTTTCTTAATTCTAAAGTTAATATTATTTTAAAAAGAAACAGCCCAAGTGTCCATCAACTAGTGAACATATAAACAGAAGATGTTATGTGGGGGGCCTCTGCTCACAAGGCCCCCAGTCTGCCACGGATGAACGTAACACTACTAAGACATAATTTGCTTGGGGGGGAAAGGTGGCTAATCTCTCAAGGAAGAAGGGCCATGAGTCCTTACCTCAATGGTATTTATTGGGTCTGTAACACACAGGAATACAGGTAAATCTCATCAATCAATATCAGGCAGCACGGGTCAAACAATAGATAACAAAGAACTCTGAGAGCCTATTTTGAGTCAGGGTCAGATAGTTAAAGAGCCATAAAACTTTGAGGAACAAACTCACTTCTTGCTTGGATCCTTATTTAATTGAGAGCATTCTAAACAAAAGCAGGTTTCACAGGATTTTACATATTCTTTCTTATGCCTGATTACCTGGGAAACCGCTCTAGCCAGCAGAGGGCTGCACCCCCTCCTGGTCAAGATTCAGGCTTAAGTGGATTAGAGCCAGGAAGCGCTTTTCCCAGATAGTAAGGGGACTTGGGTACGTCAAAATAGCCAGGGGGGTGAGGGCCCTTCACCCTCACTTTGCTACAGCCCCTGAGTCCTTTCTTGATGGCCTCCCACATGATAGTGTCTGCTTGGGTTGCCTCACCTCTGAGGGGTCCTACCAGTCATTGACTACTGACCAAGCATTGGGGGCTAAAGATAGGAGAAGCAGCACTCTTGCCAGGTAGATAAGCTTTGTTTCCTCAGTGGCTCACAGTCCAGAGGTCGCTCACTCAGCCTTAGCCATGGGGGGCCGTTATAACTCCTGAAACCAGGCAGAGTGGTTCCCAACAATGTTATATTCATGTAATGGATTTCTATTCAATAATAAAGGAATGAAGTACTGATATAATCTATACAACATGAATAGAACTCAAAAACATTATACTAAGTGAAAGACCCCAAACACAAAATATCTCACAATGTATGATTATTATGAAAATGTTCAAAAAAGGACAAATCTATAGAGACAAGTAGTAGATTAGTGGTTGTTCAGGGCCACGTGTAGGAATGGAGAGTGACTGCAGATGGGTACAACTTCTCTTTTAGTGATGACAGAAATGCTCTAAGATTAGGACATAGTAATTGTTATACATTTCTGCAAACGAATTAAAAATCATTGACATGTACACTTAAAATGGGTGAGTTTTATGGTATGTAAATTTTATCTGAATAATAGCAATCATTCAATACATATTTCTCAATGAGCAATTACATGAAATTAATCACTTTTAAAGTAAAATCTATTTCTCTATAGATGAATTTGTATTTGTATTCATCTATACATCTATCTTTCCTCAAAATGTTAAGGTTATTTACAAACATAATGAACTATGAATTAAAGAATGAATGCATTGAATTAATGAACACAAATGATTAAGAATGAATTAAAGAATGAAATGTCCCCTTTCTTTGTTTCCTATGGTAATTACGGTCTAAAGTAGTTAATTGATTTATTCAATATTTATTTAAATATTTATTAAATGAAATGCAGAGTACAATGACCCCTGGTCTTCCTCCTCAAGAACCTTATGGTTTGGTGGAAATACAGGCAAATAGTAAGGAATTAGAGTAAAATGTGGTGAAAATTATGACAAAGACATATGTAGGGTATTGCAGGGGTGACGATTTTCAACTCAGCCAAACTAAGAAGTTTAAGTTGCATTTAGAGAGATGATATAGGTCAAGGAAGATGGACATTCAAGCAGAAGGAACCACATGGAGATAAGAAACAGCAGGATGGACTTGGGGAAGTTGAGTAGGTTCTGGGGTTAGAGTGATGGGTACACCCCAGCGATCAACCAGAAACAAGGCCAGAATGGTGGACAAACACTAGTTCAGAAGAGAACTACCATGTCAAGCTAAGGATCTCAAAATAAGGTCTTACATTTTTTTAGCCTGAAAGTTTTAGGACCCATGAAGGATTTTGGGCTGGTGAATTTCAGAAATGTCATTTCAGTATCAGTGTGGAGGACAGACAGCACATACCTTAAAGGAGAAGCTACACAAGAAGAGCAGTTTTCTACCACCTCTTGGGGCTCAGCCTCCCAGGTTTCCAGACTTTGCTCCCATCTCCAGTAACCAAGGTTTCCATTGGCTTCTGGTATTTGCAAACTTCCTCTCACAGACTCTGGCCTCCATGCCCTCTCCAGTCGGGACTTCTCCAGCTGCCCTGCATAGGAATCCCACTCTAGGCATACCAGGGGTATCCAATCAGTAGCCCAGGATGGCCAAGAGTGCAGCCCAGCACAAATTGTAAATTTACTTAAAACCTTTTTTAATTTTTGCTCAGCAGTTTTCATTAGTGTGTGTAGCCCAAGACAACTCTTCTTCCTCCACTGTGGCCTAGAGATGCCAAAAGGTTGGACACCTCTGGTAGAGAGACCCAGCTCCCAGTAATAGCTGCTTATCTGGCTCCCAGGGTGGCCAGGTGGCCAGGGGATGTGAAGGCATCATACATCTTATTTTAAAAGATATTCAAGTATAAGAAAGTGGACCATTGTGTCCATTTCCAAGGCCATTTACATCTTTCTAGAGTACAATATTGTAGAATCATCGCTGTTTGATCAAAATAAAACTACGAAATAAAATTTTAGTTTAAAAGAACCAATGAACTCTTTAACTTATCTGGAACAATATAATTTGTGACCCTAGACTTAATGGCACAAATACTTAGATTATGGTTTATTTTTGTGCTTTTATTTCTGCAGTCTTACTGTTAATGAGTTCCAGTGCTGCAGTCCCTCCCCAAAGAGAAAATCACACACCCACTCCAAGGCAGCAAGCACACTCACTGGAAATGACAAAGAATACATGTCCTACACAGCTTTATTATCAATCACTGGGGGAGAAAGATGACAGGTCAAGCTTGAAAACTGGCTAAATGTGATATATGCACAAAATAAATATGGACAAAATTATGTTTTAGTGAGGGGCCTTTTCTGTTGTCACATGGGCTGTCTAAAGTTCCCAATGGTTGATGACAATGGAGCTGAGGAAAAACACTAATCCTACTCCCCGCAAAATGCTCATAAAGCCATGAAAAAATGCCATGAAAATATTTGCATTGATTAATCAGCTTTAAAAATGGCTTTGTTTTCAAGAACAGATATTTCAATATGTTACTATCAAGGACCATCAACATCAAAGAGTGAATTGAATTATATTCATTCACTTCCAAAATTTATAAAGACATCATTAGCTCTCTGTCACTGAGAGAGGATGCTTTTTATTATTCTAAACAGCAATCTTAAATGGCTTCACACATAGCTTCCTCAGTAATTGATTCCATGAGGTAAGCACTCCTGTGGATCAGCCCTCTCAAGGGAATTCCACTGAAAACTTGTGGCATCAGCTCCTCATTTTTCTATGCCATCAAACTTGGAAGAAGACCAGTGTCCTGGAGACTAAAGTAATTTTAAGATGTCTATTTAGGATATTTATTTAATTCTAAGTATTGATCTGGGTAAACATGATGTGGGTTTAATATCTGGGTTCTGTGCCTCAGGGCTCTGTTTTTAAGTGAAATCACCTGGGATATGTAATTTTGGGGGGGACAAGACTGGGGGGCATCATTTTCAGCCTCAGAATATTACTTATCACCCAGTGACAAGAAACAATTTCTTAGCGGTCTTTACAGAATATTCAATGATGTACTGTGTTTGAGGTTAACTTTGTTTTTAGGTCATTTATTATGCTGGCAAAATAACTTATTGACTGCTTTTTTAAATACCAACTTACTGCCCTATAGCTTTGCTTCTTATTTTCTTCCAAGTTTCTTAGATAAGAAATCTCCAAAAAAGAATGATAATACATTGCTAACTTGAAGAAAGCCAGAGTTTATAGTACCATGATCAAGACATTTGTGGAAAAGGCTACATGATAACAGGCTCACACTACGAATTCCATTTAAGGGATACAGCATTTTTCTGTGCGAAAAATCAAGGTCTTGACAAAGTAGTAAGTGGAGAAATTTTGAGTTTCAAATAGGAAAAATATAATCTTATAGAGAAAGTATCAAATAAAAAGGACTGACATCAGAATTCTCTCTCACGGGCTATACTTACAGCATCCTGAACTACTTTTTTTTCCACAAACGTACCCAGATGCCATGATCTTTCTAGCATCTGGACCTCCTTACACTGTTGTTCCCTCAGCCTTCTCTTTCTGAGTCTGCCTCATCCCCTCTGCCACTCACCCTCAGGTCTCAGCTTAAACATCCTTTCTCCTGGGTTACCTTCTTTGACCCCTACATTTAGTTAGGTGCTCTTGCTATGTGCTCCATGACCCTGTGGACCTCTAATGTCAGAACATCCACCATTCCTCATTTTTAATACTGTGCATCCATCTTACCCTGTGGGCTACAAGCTGGCAAGACAGGAGCCCTGTTGGTCCTGTTCAATGGTATCTTTACTTCCCAGGACAAGACATGATATATACCAAGACCTCAAATAAATCATTGTTAATTAATTCTTAAAAATTTCCCCATTCTTTATGAATATGCACTTTGAAATACCATTTTAAAACAGAAGAAAAAAAATGACATGGTCAAAAACACCATAAAAGAATACTACTCAGCCAAAAGAAAAGATGAAATTCTGCCATTTGCAACAACATGGATGGACCTGGAGAATATCATACTAAGCAAACAAAATAAATCAGACAGAAAAAGTTAAGAACCACATGATTTCACTTATATGTGGTATATAAAACTGAAAGCAACACATGAATAAACAAGAAAAGAAATATACAAAAACACATAGACAACGGTGTGGTAGTTACCACATGGAAAGGAGGTGGGGTGTTAGTAAAGGGTTAAGGGGACCAAATATATGATGACGGAAGATTAATGGACTTTGGCTGGTGGGCACACAATACAATATACAGATAATGTATCACAAAAATGTACATTTGAAATATATATAACCTTATTAAATACCAATGTCACCTCAATACATTTAATTAAAAGGCACTCTAAGAATACGAGGTACTGATTATAAGAGGTGTCAAAAGCCCAACTAATATCTGTATGGCCTGTCACAGCTGGTTTTCAGTCAGAAGTTTTTTCTGATTTGTAAGACGGGCATATTAGGCATTGATACCAACATGTGGGCTTCAGAACAGCAATGGAGTCCTATCATACCTCAGAGAAATGTTCTTGCTTTTCTTTACCTTCATGAAATGATATTTTTTTGTAACTTGGACACCTCCTAAATTTGTTTTGATACAAGTTATTTAAAGATGAAGAACCCTTCCCAGAATGAGAAGGAATAAAGATGACTGCATTTATTCATATGGTAGAAGTGCAATAAATGTGGCATTTATTTATTTATAATTTTTTTCAATTTATTGTGGTGACATTGGTTAATGCATGTGGTAGGTTTCAGGTATACAATTCCATAACACATCATCTGTATACCGTATTGTGTGTGCACCACCCAAAGTCAAGTCTCACTCTTCTTCCATCACCATTTATTCCCCCTCTTTACACTCTTCTACCTCTTAAAAAGTGATATTTAAATTATGTTGTGTGGACCTCAAAAAATAAACTTGAATACAAATGTGTGAGTATCTAGCAGGAAGTAAGTATCTCCTAAACGTACTCAGTGACTTCCTGATTTGCACAATCTGAACACAATTCAGCCAGTCCAGTTCTTAATAAATTCTAAGCCTTTATGTGAGGGCTGGTTTCAGTTGTTGGTCACTGATCAAATATTCTCTTTAAATCTCATATTAAAGAGCTCCCATGGCACCAGGATGTACTGTACTAGGGACATGCTTTTTTTAGAGAAAAGGTTTATTTGAATTGCTCCAGATTTAACAAACCTACTTATACTTTGAGGGTAGGTAGGGGTCAGGGAGGGACAGATGGCAGTCCTTCTTCACAGCTTCTCTCCTTTCTCCTGCCTCTTAAATATTGGGATTCCCAAAGACTATGACTTGTCCCTCTTACCCTTTGTCACTTTTTTCCCTAGGTAATCTCACCTGCATCTCCTATATACACAGGTGACTGCCACCTCCCTGGCCCCGACCTCTGCTCCTTACCCAGTACTGCCTCCTAGGCTATTGTCACTTGGATGTCCCAGAGAAATATCAAGTCAACATGTCAAAAGTGCGGCACCTTATTTTTGCATTTTTCTTAGTGACCACACAGTTGGCTTAAGTCAGAAACCTGACAGTCACTCAGAATCCTAATTCTCCTTCATGTCTCATGGGCAGTTGGGCACCAAATCCCTTACATTTGGAGTATCTCTAGAATCTGTCTCCTTTTAACTACAGTATGGCTGCTCTTAGACCAGGGATTGCCATTTCTGTTGTCTAATATGTGAATTTCCTCCTTCTCTATGTTCTCCATCTCTGTGTTCCCCCAGCACCCTGTCTATAGTTCTAATAGTATGTGCCTCACACTGTAGGAGGAATGGCACCCACTTGGCTCCCTTTGTAGCAGGCATCTGCTCTTTCTGCCTGTGCAGAGTCCAGTCTCTCTTCTTTTGGTCAGAGAACTTTGGAGGGCTTCATTGGGTCTGTCAATCAAGGTGCCCTGCCCTCCCTACCCAAGGCATGGGCTCCTGACCTAAGTCAGGTCAATTGGAAGCTTTTTCCAGAATTTTAACTGGGTAAAATGACCACACATGGATAAGAGGTAAAGATGATTATTCACTTTGGCAGCAGTGCCTTGGTGGAACTGCCACTATTTCCACATCTACATCTTAGAACTGATCTTAAAATTTATTTCTCTTGACACTTTAATTTTTATTTAAGTTTTTTACAACAGCCCCCACCCGAAAACCCTAACTGAAAAAGGAAAAGACTGATGTGTCCCCTAAAGCAAGGGACATAAAGGAAAGAATAAACAAATGGGACTTCATCAAAATAAAAAGCTTCTGCAGAGCTAAAGAAAACATCAGAAAAATAAAAAGGGAACTAACTGTATGGGAAAATATATTTGCAAATGGCACCTTGGACAAGGGCTTGATTTCCAAAAGATATAAAGAACTCATGTGACTCCACTCCAGGAAGACAAACAACCCAATTAAAAATGGGCAAAGGACTTTAACAGACACTTCTCCAAGGACATACAGAAGGCCCATAGACATATGAAAGGATGCTCAGCATCACTAGCCATCAGAGAGATGCAAATTAAAACCACAATGAGATACCACTTCACACCAGTGAGAATGGCCATTATAAGCAAAGCAACAAACAACAAGTGCTGGCTAAGTTGTAGAGAAAATGGAACTCTAGTACATTGTTGGTGGGAATGCAGACTGGTGCAGCCACTGTGGAAAACAGTATAGAATTTCCTCAGAAAACTAAAAAGGGAACAGCCTTTTGACCCAGCAATTCCACTGCTGGGATAATACCCTAAGAATCCTGAAACACCAATCCAAAAGAACCTATGTACCCCTATGCTCATAGCAGCAAAACTTACAATAGCCAAGTGCTGGAAGCAACCTAAGCTCCCATCAGTAAATGAGTGGATGAAAAAACTGTGATACCTTTACACAATGGAATACTATGCAGCAAGAAAGAAAGAAGGATCTCCTACCCTATGCAACAGCATGGATGGATCTGGAGAGCATCATGCTAAATGAAATAAACCAGGCTGTGAAAGAAAAATACCATATGATCTCACCTATAAGTAGAACCTAATCAACAAAACAAACAAGCAACCAAAATATAACCAGAGACATTGAAATAAAGAACAAACTGACAGTAACCAGAGAGGAGCAAGGAGGAGTATAATGTGAGAAAGAAGGGAAGGGGTCATCAAGGAACATGTATAAAGGACACATGGACAAAGCCAAAGGGGTGTAGGATCAAGGGTTGGGAAGTTGGGATGGGTTGGAAAGGGGCATTGGTGGGGGGCAAACTGTGCTTGTTGTTCAAGCACAGGAGACAACTGTGCTTGAACAACAATAAAAAAAGAAATATCAAAAGAGCTTTTCTGTTATACTAATATCAAGTTCAAATGATGAATCTTTATTATTATTTATTATTTTCACTCTCCTTTTTTCAAGCACTGAAGTTGGCTGTTAACATTTTCACCAAAGTTGCCAGTCATACTCTCTGAGGGGCAATGGAACTTCATAGACCTTCTTCACATGAGGCTGCTTTTAAAAGAATATATGTAGAGAGAGAGAATATATATGTAGTCTGTCCAGAAAAAGTTCAGCTATTGTTAATGAGAATGGTTTGCAATGAGAATGGCAGCCAAAGAGAGTGTACTGGAATGCACATGCATGAACAATGACAACTTCACTGTATTCTCAGTGGGGATGTTAGATGCCAGTGTGAACATGTATACTTGTGTTGTCACATTCAAAATGACTGAGTGAGTAGAGCAACAAATCTGCATAAGATTTTGAGGTAAGCTTGAACATTCCCCCACAGAAACTGTTTAGATGATTCAGAAGGCCACAGCTATGGGCAACTGGTGATCGGCAGCTTCATCACAACAGCACATCTTCTCATGCATTACGTCTCGTGCAGAGTTTTTTGGCCAAACATCAAATCACCCAGGTGACTTAGCCCTCTTACAGACCAAATTTGGTGCCCTGTGATTTCTGGCTTTTCCCAAAACTAAAATCACTGTTGAAAGGGAAGAGACTTCAGACCGTCAACGAGATTCAGGAAAATACGACAGGGCAGCTGATGGTGATTGGAAGAACTGTGTGAGGTTCTAAGGTGCCTACTTTGAAGGGGACTGCAGTCTCATTGTCCTATGTACAATGTTTCTTGTATCTTGTATCTTCTTCAATAAATGTCTCTACTTCATTATTGTATGTCTTGATACCTTCTGGACAGACCTCATATATACATGTACATAGATATAGATTCACTAACTTTTCTAGCTAAGAGGAATCATCTGATTCAAGGCCCTCATTCTTTAGCTAAGTAAATGAGGACTGAAGTCAGACAGGGGATTTCCTCAACAACATATATCTGCTGAACAGACAAGCAAGGTGGGACCTCTGTCCCCAGGTTCCCCTTGCTTAATCTCAGATGACACTTTGATGCCTTTTTTTACCTAGCTCTTTGTTCATTCACTTTATTACTGTTGGGTAGAAGCCACAATTAAAGAACAATATCAACAAAAGTTGTGTTTATACCCTAGACTAGGTATATAGATATTAATTAATCACTCCAGGGTCACCTATGTCTCAGATATGGTACTCCGTGGCAGTAGATGTTGGGAGAAAGGCCCAGTTAAGTGCCTGGCTTTCATAAGTGAGAGTTATTTTCACAACAAAAAATGCTATTTCTAATTCTGGAGGAGAGCTCTGTGTCCTTTCATTGTGAATTCTCCTAGCAATAAGCAGAGCCTTTAAGAGAGTAGCACTGAACCTTCCAGTGATTTTTACTCTCGCATTTGGAGTACACTATCCTGGGATGAAGGAACCAGTGGCTGCAGAAAGTAAGGCTGGCTATTCCCATGTTCTAATCCCCAATGAAATGTATTTGTATGTACTTTTAGAGAAACAGCCCCTAGGGTTCAAGTGTTCCTCCAGTCTCTGGCTGCATATATGTAGACATGGGTCAGTTAGATTGAGTTTTCTGGGAGTCTTTTCCCTTCCGGTTCCAGCACAGGCAGCTTATGCTCTGCGCTGGCACAGGCTTGATGACAAGTCAATGGCGATGGTCTCCTTTGCACAGAAGGTAGGAATGTGGTTCTTGGGTCTGTTTGTTGTTTTCCCCACTCTGGCTCTTAAGTCCAGGTTGCAGGTCTTATATCTGCCTCTACTCAGTTATAGCCCTCTTCATTGATGTTGAAGAGGTCTCCCCATTTGTCTCTGCTTTCCAAAAGTCTCCAGTGATTCTGCACTTTTTCTGGGGTCCTGTAGGTGAAGTCTAGCTTCAGCATGTTCAACTGTACCCTTAATTCCCCTTCTCAGCCCGCGAGGAAGAACGTGAATGCCCACACCTTGGAAAGCCAGAGAGGCAGCTCACTGAGAATGCAGACTTTCCTAGGCAGATGAATGGATTATGTTTGGCATTGCGTCTTTTCCGAGAGCATCAGGGTTGTACAAAGTTTGACATGGTACCTAGTCCTGGGCCATGAGAAAAGCTTATCTTTTTACTAAAGAGAAGTCTGAGACTAGAATATAGTGACTTAAGATCTCCGATCCTTTAAAACAATCTCTGATCTTTTGAAAATAATCTGAATCTAAGGGTTAAGAATTATATTCTAAAGTCTTTATTTCTGGCCAATTAACCAATATATTGGAACTCATAGGCTGTAATGAAAAGGGCTTCAATTTTCCTATTTTTCTCAACATCAACATGTATATTTAGTGTTCTTGAGAAATATGTGAGTATTATCCTGTCTAATTATATAATTTTTATATGAAACATAGTCCTTTTAGAGAATAATGAAGGTTCAACTTTTCAAATATACTGAGTTCAGCCCATGATTTGAAATGTTGCCTGGAAAGTGGCTGCACCACCTAACATACCTGGTACAGTCTCCCAAAAATCTCCAAACAGCTTACTGGGCAGTTACAGACCAAAGAAACAGAATATCTTATACATTCATAAATTACATATTAACTTCTTAATTTTTAATGATTATATTTATTATATATTATATTCACATTAATATATATTATATTCCATTATAATTGTCACCTGGGCAGATTTGACAAAAATACTATTATAGAGATAAAAGTGCTTCCAAATACTAGAAATTATGTTTGTTTCATGTTTATTGTGTATCTATAACATGTTAAATGAAGAATCAAAAGAATCACATGGTTTACAACTAAAGAAATAATAAACTGTATCCTTGAAAACATTTGTCCATTTTTTTTTCCTGCCTTTACTCATGCCAGCTCTTTCTCTGTAACCTCTTTTTGTAGGTGTTTCTAGGTGTCCTCAGACTTAATTCCTTGGAGTACAGGCCTCAGTAAACCCCTAAATGTATTGAAGCTGAAACTGTGTCACAGTGTTCTGAAAATTCAGGTAATTAAAATCTTATTAAGCATTCAATATTATTAAATTAAGTTTCATACAAAGGTGGGTGACGCCATAGTGAAACCTGGGTATAATAAGAGCTTTCAGGATTTAGTTGCATTATCGATCTTGGCTTAATAGAATAGGATGAATAAAACAGGACCCATTACACAGTGATGCATCATTCCATTAGAGACAAGGACTGGATCAAATAGGAAGTTATCAGCTGCCAAAAGCATCTATAAGTTCAGAGAATAGCCTTCCCAGGCAGTTGAGTTCGTTCAATAGCTGTCAGAGCCATATCTAACAAGGGAGGCCAATTCTTCTGTTCGCTAGAAATTGTGTAGTGAGTCCCAGATCAGGAACTGAAACTGATGCCCAGTCCCAGGGGCTACTCAAAGTCACAGAATTAACACAGTTCATCTTTACATTTGAGGATTCAGGAAAAAAAATGTGAACAATTAAATTGAATGCATTTCACAGCATTCTATGACAAAACATAAAAATTTCATGGGCTTGTTACAAAGTAGGATGGAAAATTCCATAATTTTGGATAATAAACATGAACCACTTTTGAAGAGTTGTTGACTTCTTTGGTCTACACAGCCAGACCCCTGGGAGTATCTGCTGTTATTCTCTGGTATTAGAAGTATTTCAATTGAAAAGCTTGAGGAAGGCTGATGTAATGCACTACATGTTGTAGGCCAAGACCCAGGGAAATCTAGTTATCATGTGATGAAAGGCTCTTGCCAGACAGGAAAGCATGACCCATAATTAAGTATTAAAAGAAAAAAGTTGTATTTGTCTTACATGAGCGGTGAACAAATAAGAATATTGTCCATGCCTTAAAAGCTGATGTTCCTTGTATTGTACTGTTTTAGCTTGTTTAACTGAGCTTTCATAATGTACCATGGATCTTCTAAGTCATAATTTAGTTATCATATTTTGGAGGATGTGTAATCTCAATCTCTTCATAACAAATTTTATGGGAAAATGTTATAGTAGAATCAATTTGGGTCAGGATGATAGCTCAAGATTAAAAATCTAAGGCCTATAAACAGCTATACATTTAGCCATCCGAAACCATTTACCATATGATGAGCACTCATCTAGGCACCAAAGCCAAAGTGAGTAACATGGCAGGAGCCTAGGTGGATACAGCATAGCATCAAATGGAATACAGAAACAACACCAGGCTACATGTGATAGTGTAACCTTACCAGGCTAACCCTGGATCAATAAACAATGCATTCAACTTACGTTTGTGAGCTAGGATCTGTTTTAGTGGCTTATGATACAAAATGAAGTTCCTGACTTCATGAATTTTTTAGTGTTTTTTTAATAAAATAATTTAAGAGGAACAGAGAGTGATGAGCAAGGATTTGGTCATGGAAGACCCTCCAGTTAGATGACATTTGAGCAGCCACTGGAAGTGAGGAAGACAGTATGTCACCATTTAGCAGGAAAACCTCTGAGGCAAAGAGAACTTCCAATGCAGGGGCCTTGAGGCAGGATCAAGCTTGGAAAAAAACAAACCAAACAAAAAGCAAGGCCAAGGTGATTGGAACAGAATGAGTGAAGAGCAAATTACATGGAGCCTGTAGGTCATAGTAAGGACTTTGAAAAAAAGTGATTTGAAAACCATTAGAAATGATGATATAAATTTTGGTATGCAATGAAAGGATCATCTAGGCAGTGATGTGGAGAGTAGATTACAGGACAATTATGAACTCCGTATGTCTTCGATTAGGAGACTCTTGCAATAAATGAGGTGAGAGACAGGGGAGGCTTGCCCAGGAAGTGGAGGTGGTAAAAAGTGCTTGGATTCTGGCTGTTACAGAGGTAAATCAATAGGATTTTCTGGTATAATGGATGTGGGGAGTAAGAAAAGAAAGGACTTAAGGATGTCTCCAAAATGTTTAGTTTACACAAAGAATAGAGTTGCCATTTATAAGACTGGGGAAGAATAGATTTGGGGATACGAGTTTACTAAGAGAAGCATCTCTTAGATGCTTAGTAGCAGTTGGATACACAATTCTTGACTTCAGAGATGAGAAGTCCAACCCAATGGCAAATATGGAAGTCTCGATATAGTGATATTTTATTTAATGCCAAGAGGACTGGATAAGAATCATCTAAGAATGAATGTAGTTTCAGAGTATCTTAAGATACTCAGTCTGATGACTGAGACTTGGAACACTCTACTACTTGTTTTTATTACAGCTTTATTGAGCTATAACTGAAATACAAGTGTTGAAGGGCAATAAAATGAGATGAAGTATCAAAGGCACTGAGGAAGACTGGCCAGTGGTTAGGAGAACAAACAGAATGGCGTCCTGGAGGCCAAGTGAATGCTGCTGGTGGATGAAGTGAAATACTGTATTTTGCCATGTATAATGCACACCCACATTTTTGGCCCAAACTTTCAGGGAAAACAAATCTTTCATTTTAATTTTTTAATTCAATCTATTTATTTATATTTAGATACTTATTTTTTGGCATTATAAAGGAATTTTAGCATTTATTTTTAACATATTATGGTATAAGAATGTAACACATAATTACAAAACACAAGAACAGATAAATAGTATAAGAAATTTTATGTACTGGTAACAAATTTATGATATTTATGTATCATAGAAGGCCAAGAACCTTCATTACTATCGATATTAGAAGTATTATCTTCTTCAATTTCTACATTACTGGTGTCTTCTGAAGAGTCACTTTCCTCATCCTGGTCAATTTTATCATCCTCAGTTCCATCCATAGCATTGCTGATGCTGCAATTTTTGAACAATTTCACAGCCACTTCCTTCTTTTTTCAAATTTTAAAAATATATTTTATTCATTATGCTCTTACAGTTGTCCCATTTCCCCCATCATTCCCCTGCACCCTGCACACCCCCTCCCACTCACACTCCCCCCCTCTAGTTCATGTCCATGTGTCATAAGTTCTTTACCTCCTACATTTCCCACACTACTCTTGCCCTCCCCCTGTCTATTTTCTTCCCACCGTCTATGCTAGTTATTCTCTATACCTTCTCCCCATCATCCTCCTCACACTCCCCTGTTGCTAACCTTCCATGTGATCTCCATTTCTGTGGCTCTGCTCCTGATTTAGGTGTCTGCTTAGTCTGCTTTTGTTTTTGGTGTGGATGTTAATAACTGTGAGTTTGCTGTCATTTCTCTATACATGTGTTTTATCTTCTTTTTCTTAGATAAGTCCCTTTAACATTTCATATAATAAGTGCTGGGTGATGATGAACTTTGAACTTGACTTTATCTGAGAAGTGCTTTATCTGTCTTTCCATTCTAAATGAAAGTTTTGCTGGATAGAGCAATCTTGGATATAGCTTCTTGCCTTTCATGACTTGAAATACTTCTTTTCAGCCCCTTCTTGCCTGTAAGGTTTCTTTTGAGAAATCAGCTGACAGTATGATGGGAAGTCCTTTATAGGTGACTGTTCCTTTATCTCTTGCTGCTTCTAGAATTCTCTGCTTCATTTTAATCTTGGGTCATGTAATTATGATGTTCCTTGGTGTGTTCCTCCTTGGGTCCAACTTCTTTGGGACTCTCTGAGCTTCCTGGACTTCCTGGAAGTCTATTTCCTTTGCCAGCTTGGGGAAGTTCTCCTTTATTATTTGTTCAAATAAATTTTCCACTTGTTGCTCTTCCTCTTCCCCTCTGGTACCCCTATAATTCGGATGTTGCAATGTTTAAAGATGTCCTAAGCCTCTCCTTATTTTTTTGAATTCTTGTTTCTTCCTTCTTTTCTTTTTGGTTGTTTCTTTCTTCCTTCTGGTCCACTCCATTGATTTGAGTCCCAGTTTTCTTCCTATCACTATTGGTTCCCTGTGCATTTTCCTTCATTTCACTTAGCGTAGCCTTCATTTTTTCATCTAATTTGCGACCACATTCAACCAATTCTGTGAACATCCTGATCACCAGTGCTTTGACCTGTGCATCTGATAGGTAGGCTATCTTTTGGTTGCTTAGTTGTATTATTTCTGGAGGTTTGATCTGTTCTTCCATTTGAGCCATTTTTTTTCCTGGTCTGGTTGCACCTATTATGTAGTGAGGGGAAGAGCCTTAGGTGTTCACCAGGGTGGGGCAACCCAAGTCACTGGGTTGTGACACTGTATGGGGGGGTGGGGTCCAAGAGGGTACAATGGTTCTTGCTCAGCTCTCTGTTAGACCTCAGTCCCTTCTGCCACTTTCCCCAAGCAAACTGGGCCTTTCTGGTGCTGATTCCTGTATGAGTGGGCTTGTGTACATTCTAGGATCCTGTGGGTCTCTCCAACGAACTCTCCTGTGAGGCTGGGAGTCTCTTCCTGCACCTCAACTCCCATAGGTGTTTTCAATTGGTGTTTTGAGGCTTTATTTTTTGGGGCTGGGACCCTGGGTTGCGTGGTCTGTCTTCCTCCCCAGTTATGTGCGTGAATGTGGGACCGCCACCGGTCAGCCAGCCACCTTGTATGTGGTGCTCTGCTTCACGATCGCTGTCTTGCTGGATCTGCCTATTGCACCCTGTGCCCAGGTTCTGCCAGCCGCCGCCTGCACACTCAGGGTGCCTTGTGTGTACGGTGTCACCACTTCCTGTGCTGCAACCCCTCTCTGCTCAGCCCCCTGACTCCACCCCACCTATGGGTCTGGATGAATGTGTCTATTTCAGCTCCATGGCTGTCCATACAGTTCAATTTTCTGTCAGTTCTGGTTGTTATTTTGTTTCTAAATTTTTGTTGTCCTTATTTTGGTTGTGCAAGGAGGCACAGTGTGTCTACCTACACCTCCATCGTGGCTGGAAACATGACTTCCTTCTTGATACCATTCCACGATCCTAGGATCAAATCAGAAACCTGGGTGATGGATGCTTTCTTGATTCTGCCTATAGGAGTTAAATCATTACCAGCTGACTAAATTCATGATGTCAACTCTTTCTTCATTAGGGACTTAAAGGGCTGGTTTACTGACACATCAAGAGGTTGCAGTTGGCTGGTTGGCCCACCAGGTATCACAGCAAATTGAGTTTTCAAGTCTGTTGCAATTGCTTTTGCACTTTGTGAGGCATGGGCTTTGAAGTGATCAAAAACCAGCTTTGCTTAAAGCTGGTTTTTAAAGTAATCCTCCAGGCCTTTGTGACCAGACTTTGTTACACCAGATTTTCATGCCTTCTTCATTCATCCATCCTTTTTCATGCATGTGGACAGTTAACTCCACTTGGAATCTTTTCTTTTGGAAATGTTTTTTCTCTTAAAGATGATCATAGGTGGTAGTTTTGTACCATCTGCACAACAGGCTAGAACAACAGTGAAATGTGTTTTTTCATGACCACTAGTTTTAACAGCCATGGTCTTTGCTCCTTTGATGTCCACAGTTCTGTTGGATGGAACATCAAATGTAAGTGGGACTTCATCCATATTGGTGATTTGTGACAGCTCAAAGTGTAAATCTTTCAATGATTGTAATATAAGAATGAAATTCCAAAACTTGATTCTCGTAGGCTGGTGAAATTTTGGGGCAAGTTTTGTTCATGTCCTTATGCTCAAACCTTCTCCCTTCATAAAGTTAAAGCACCATTTAGGCATCCCTGAGAAATCATCAATGCTTTTTTCTTGTGCAATCCTTTTACCTTCCTCTTGTATCATCTTGGTTGAAACAGATTCCAGTTTGACGCTGCTCCAGAATCCAGATCTTCACCTCCTGCTCCACCTCCAGTCACTTTGGAGGTTTCCCTTACATTTTCTTCTTCTGTCTTGGCATCTGAAGAAGCTTTTCTTCCTGTTGCCTCCACAATCTGATGACACTCTCTATGAGAGGAGATCCAAAGTGTCTCTCTGCAGCTCTGTTGCTATGGTTTTTAGCATATTTAATACTTTTAGCTTAAAGCTTGCTGTGTATGAAAACCGTCTCAACATTTTCCAAGAGATTTTCCAACAACTTCTCCCACCTAAAGTGTACGAAGAGAAATGTCACCCCGTTTACCCTCTACTAATAACATCAGCATCACCTATCTTATCCAGTGGATACGAGTCAGCATCATCTATTTTATCAAGTGGGTAACAATATGTAGCTCTTGGTTTCATTTCATTGAATCATTGGCCGAAACTGCTTTCCATGCAAGTTCATCATAAGTTCAACAAAATCAATTCTCGTATTCCAGAGTATTATTTTGCATACAGATATCATTATTGCTTTCTAGAGTCATACTTTTAATGTATAAGCATAAATAAAAGAGTTAAAACATTTATGTAGATACAGAATTAGTTCTACCCATGTATAATGCACATTCTTATTTTTCCCTCAAAAATTTGGGCAAAAATGTATGCACTACACATGGCAAAATACAGTACATACTGAGCTATGTGCTCTGAATTTAGCAATGTAGAGGTCAAAAGCAGTTTTGATAAAAGCATAAGTGGAGTTCCAAAGAGAATGCAGCAGAAGAAGTAGAGACAAGGTGTTTGAACAATATCTTCAATTATTTTTCTGTAAGAGGGAGCAAAGCAACAGCCATAGCTGGAGGGGGCTTACAGTAGGCCTATATGCTGATGGGAACAGTCCACTTGGAGGGGAAGATGTCATAATGCTGGAGAGGACAATGGCTTCATAGGGAGAGGGGCTGGAATCTGTATCAACTTCCTGAGGCAACTGCAACAAAGTACCACAAACTCAATGGCTTAAATGTTAGAAATGTGTTGTCTCACAGTTCTAGAGACTACAAGTCCAAGTCAAGGTATCAGCAGGGCCACGTCCCTCTGCTCAGTAGGGAAGTATCTATTATTCCAGGCTTCTCTTCTTGCTTCTATTAGTTCCTTGGTTTGTGGCACATGAATCCAATCTTAACTAATTATACCTGCAATGATCCTATTTCCAAATAGGGGCACATTATGAGTACTAGGGTTAGTACTTCAACGTATCAATTTTGGAGGGCCACAGCTCAACCCATAACAGTGCAAAGCAGAAAGGCTGGTATTCGTAGGAGTGGGAGGGGGCAAGCAGAAAATGTTTATGGAGTCAGATGCAGGTAGAGGGTTACCTGTGGTGGTGGTGGAGCTTGTAGAAGTCCTGTTCTGGTTGCTTATATTTTCTCAGGGAAATAAAAGGCAACATTAACATCCTAGGTTAATTTCTACTTGCTCAACTAACCTAAGCCTGCTGAATACTAGCCAATTAAATTATGAGTTCCGCCACATTTAAATGTGAATTCTATGATACAAAATAAATCCATGCAATTCAGCAAAGCTCTAACTGCAATTATGATTTAAGAATTAAGGAATTATGATCTAGCATGAATATGAAAAAAGGTCTTATACTACTTAGAATGGTAGATGAGTGGATGTGTATACATCAGATAATGGGAAAGATAACAAGTGCAAGAATATAGGAAGCAGAAAGAACATATCAGAAAGAGACACTCTGTTCAGGAAAAATATGGTAGAATATTAATGTGGATTTTAATAACCTCAGAACATAGGTACAACAACTTTATTATCCATGGGAATTGAGGACACTGGTCATTAGCCTCAATAACTTCATGATTTAAATGAACTGTCTTCAAGTTCATCATGTTAGGCAATTGCTGCATTTGATTTTACAGTGGAGACACTGGCCATTGAAATACTGTCATGTCCTCACATTCTGAACCTCTAAATCTGAAGAAGTTCCATGCATAGGTGAAGACCAGGTTGGGGAGGTAAAGGAGATAGATGATGTGAGCAAAGACAATGCAACTGGTTTGGAAGGTCTATTGCTGTTTTATTGACAACATCCCTCCTTTAAATGAATGTTTCCAATGTTACAGTTTTCTGAGGCTTAACTCTTCTCCAATACACTCACATAATTGTTGTTAGCATTTGTGTCCTCTTGGTGTGTAATGAGGGACACTGGAGATCTTATACCATATAGAATGATCTCATTCCATAAATAAAAATCAGACTCCAGATTACCTAATTTCTGCAATGAGCTTTCCATTAATGTCAGTAGAAAGGGTGGGAGTAAACAAAGGGTAATATATGGCTTGCAACCACCTTAAACTCTAGACACAGGGAAATGGAAAACATCTATTACAGTGTCAGCCTATTCATATCCTGGCAAAGAATTTTTCTTATTGCATACTTTGTTCAATTTTTCTCAGTATTGCTTTGAAGCACATTGAGCAAAGACTGTGCTCATTTGTTCTGTCAGGAAATTTATAAACATAAGAGCATTGATTAAAAAAAATTCTTGGCAGGGGCACTTAAACACCTTTTATTAAGTTTCCCTCCTATTTACCTATCTATGCCACCTTGCTTTTTGATAAAAAAAA
>PVKM010022071.1:0-22108 GCA_004027735.1 Carollia perspicillata
GCCTAGCAATGAAGTGGTCTCTTATTCAGGGCCCATTCCTCTTCTACAAAGACGGAAGGGGAGAAAATCAAGAAAGCCTCATGGCTATGTGCTGTGTGTTCCTGAAGATCCTTATGTAGCAGCAGAAGATACACCCAAAAAGCAGGTCGTCTTTGGTTTGAGAACTCTCTAGTCTTAGGTGAGGATCTGGTAGAATGAAGAATACAGCCTTCATTAATTCCTTCAAGTAATTCTTACGCTAGATATTGTTTGAAAATAACTGATGGAACATAGACTATGTTGAGAACCTATGTTAAGGCAGAAGGCAACGCCTAGATTCTGGGATCAAAACCTAGAGTCTCTGGTGGTAGATGTGGAATTTACCAAATCATACATGGAAAGCCCTCCGTCTGGGTCTCTTGAGTGGTTCCAATTCCCCTCCCTGATTCTTCCCCTGCCTGGGAGATCCCTTGGTGACCTCACCTCTCTTGCTGGTTTCACCATTTGTGGACTTTTTCCTCACTCTCCACTCCCGCTCCCCAATCCCCAAATGAAAGCTGTACACCTTTTACTGGAAATGAAGTGGGGCATCCATGAGGTTGAGGGCTAGGTCCTGAACCTTGTGGAGTCACTGCCTTCCCCTAACAACACTCCAGTCTTCCCAACATCATCACTTTCCAGTCTCCCGAACCCCATCACTCTGTTTTGCAATCAACTGGAATAGATGATAGAAGGGGCAGGAGGAACCACTTATGATTCTTCTCAGATTTTTAAAATTAAAGGCCACTAGAGCCAGGAGATAAGATGTTTCAGCACTAGGACAATGTTAGGATTTCTACAAATACTTGCCGGTTAAATAAAGAAATAAAGAGCATGATGTTTGGGTTGCCCATGACTTTGTGCCGGTGACTAGACGGAAGGTGGGAACTGCCTTGATTGATATCCTGCAACTCCTGGAACGCAGCGAAACGTTAGCCCCTTAAAGTGCCTTATGCTGCAACGTGCAATGATTTCTTAATACCTTTCCGCAAAAGCAAAGAAGGCGGCGGAGAAACCATCTTACTTAAAACTTGCAATAGCAGAACAGAAAGCATTTCTGTTTACTTTGACTAAAATCCAAGCACCAAACATAAGCATTTGTATGACACTTGGGCTCTCACAAAAGGGAACTTTCTCACTCCACCCTTAAAAGGAAAACAGCAAACAAACAAACAAACAAACAAAACACCCCTCCACAACCCTCTAGAGGCTGCTTTACAAAAATACGTGATGGAACCCAGAAGGTGCTTTTATCTCATAACACCCAGTCTCCAGGGTCGATGTCCTGTTCTGGTTGGGGTACGTTTGAGCCCGGCTTTGGAATCTTCTCAGTGAGAACATCTGTTCCGCAGTTGTGAACGTTTGTTTGGTACTGCCCAGAAGAAGGCTGGGGAAGGGAGGAATTTTTAACAATGGGTCCCAGGATAGACTACAGCAGCAGGATTGCTTATGAGGAAAAGGCAGTTTTTGGGGGTGCAGTGTGAACTGTATGTAAAGTAAAGTGAGGTGCAGGTCGCTGGACCAAGAGATGGATGGCCATTTCATACTGGAATGTAGTTTAGCTTGTTTTCACCACTTCTCATTTTTTCCCCAGAAATACTTGTTCATCGAATACTTGTTCATTATTACTACATTCCACACTAGCCGGGCTTAGTTTTTGAATTTTTAGACAGCGATTTGAATGTTTGAGTCAAAATTATCCTAAGTGGGAATGATGCTACAGTATTCAGTTTGGAGTAGGCAAGACTACACAGTTCTAACTCTCTTAGGAAGTCTAAGTAAAACATGTAAATAGTCTCTATCATTTGGAAATTTGTTCCCTTAGACAAGAAAAGAGGGAACTACCATTTCTTTAGGCTCTGTGAAACTGGACTAAATTACTTGATCAGTAAATGAAGTATCTCCTCATTTTCTCTGAATAATGTGAGGTTCAAGAAAAATCAAGCTAACCTGCATTACAGAGTGGCACAGTCACATTTAAGGCAACATGCAAATTATTAAATGATATTTTAAAAAAGAGATTAGAATACAAGTCCTCTGTCATTAGTGTTGTTTTTAAATTAGTCTTGCTACGAGAGTTATTATTCAAGAGTTCCAGTGGACATAATTTATACAGATTCACAATCTCAGCCAGAGAAAAACCATTGAGACCTCGCATTTGAAAACTCTGTAGAAACAGCTGGGTTTAGTTTCAAAGCTTCAAAATTAAATTGAAAGAGGGGAAGATCCTAATCCCTCAAACCATCTGTTCAAAGAACAGAGGGGGGAAAAATGACAGTCTTCAGCTGGAGAAACAACAGTGACCCTAAGTCTATAAATCCCTTCCCCACTCATCGTTTCAACAGAGCGTCACAACATCCCTGTGAAATCCATAAAGCAAATACTTTTATCCTCATATTACAGATAGGGAAACTGAGGCTCCTTACTCCCTGCCACACAAAACACCCTTTGCAAAGGCAGTTCCTCCACCTGTGTTGTCCGCTTCAAAAATTCTAAAGTTCCTTTACTGTACCAGCTTCTGACTGCATTTTTTCTTCCCGACCTCCTTCCTTCCTTTCTTTTCCCCTCTTTTCTTCTTTCTTCCCTTTCCTCCCACATTAATTGGGACGCATCAGCAGTGCCTGAAATTATGTTGTTGGTGTTCACATAAGTATTTCTATCCGTAATGGCAAAAGGGTTAGAACTAGTCATGGAAATCCAGCGAAGTTAATGCCAGCACTGAATCTCTGCCCTATTTCTTTACTGTTTCCACTGAAAATGGAAACTTCACATACCATATCAAACTCATATCAAATATAAAACATCACATTGCATATGGGTGCTGACTTTTTTGTTTGTTTGGTTTTGGCCACGGAATTGACTTCGTATGCATATTCTGCGGGCTCCTTGTGAAATGTCTTATCCCCCTGCAAACAAAACGAAACACAACACAGCACCTGAAGCATCCAGAGGACAGTTTCCAGGACAAACCTCAGGGCAACGGGTCTGAGAAAGGAAGTGTTAGGAGTTCGGGAGGAGGCATGGGAGATAAATGGTTGGCTGGCTGCAAGACCCTCAGACAAAAAAAGGTATTGCTGATTTGCTGATTTAAGCAGCAGTGGTTTTCAAACTTATTTTTTTAAGCATTAAGTGTTGTATTCAGATACAGTTCACTGTGAAACATAAAACAAATAGCACTGAAGAAAGCAGACTGCTCTGGCTTCAGCAGGGTGGGATGACCCTCCAAGGCCGCTCCCTCCAGGCCTCTCCGGTGGTCCTGCCGTGGGAAAAGCATAGCACAGATTGAAGGCTGTTTGACTTTAAATACCTCTCAAAAATAGGCCGGCAATCCCAATTTCTTAGGATTAAAATATGTGTCCCCAAGAAACTATTTCAGGAAGAGCCCCTAATTCAAGCCCACTCCAACCCATGGGGTTTCAACAGGAAGAGGCGGCTGGTCGGGACACCTCTCCTGCCAGGAAACCTCATTAACTTCACCTGCAAAGCTGACCCTCTACCCGAATCTACAGGGGGAGCGAAAGTAGAAGGTTGGGTTTGCACCGAACTGGCTGGGGTTGCTAGATTGTTGTAGGCTGTATTAAGCTTATCCAATCCTGAAATAACAGTTCCGTTCCGAGCAAGTTAGTCTCAAACACATAATCTCTCAGCACTGTACTAGGAATTTAATCATATTTTGTATTGCTTTAGTGCTTCACTATTTTCAAAGCACACTTTTTCTGCATACATCTTCTTGTCAGATCTCCACCCTATGAGGCAAGCTGGACAGGTGTTATATTATATCCATTTTACAGACAAGGAAGTTAAGGCTCAGAAAGATGAGGGAATTGTACACAGTCACATGACAAGCACATGGGTCTTCTCATTCCCTAAGCCAGAGCTGTAAACATGCAGACTACGTACAAAAATCATGCCTCCTGGTGAGCAGTAAGTAAGGCCACAGATTTGGTGTTACCAGTTCTGTGTCCTTGGAAAACATCAGAGTCCCATTATACAGCAGGCGAAATAACTACCTACCGCATCTAACTCACAGGACTGTGAAGGACAATTGAGATGATTTGGTGAAAGCACTTTGTAAGTTACCACCGAAGGGTTAGTTATTCCCCCTCCGGTCCCCCAGCCTTGGCAGGTTTTCTGTCTTTCTATTAACTTGGATTTCACTTTCACAAACCAAAATAAAATTTGTCTCACACTCTCTCTTGGTATTATGTAAGTCTCTTATAAATATCAGCTGGTGGACAGAGCAGCCAGCTGGACATACTTTTGTGCGATCTCAAGCCCAAACACACTCTCTCTCCTTCTCTCTCTTTGTCCATTTCAGAGATTCAAGGATGCATTACCAAAGAGTCCCCAAGTCTGCCTTACCCTGAGTCCCAAGCAGTAGCCACAAAGGCTGTGGGTCCAGCTGAAGTGTTAAGGAGAATCTCAAGGGGTGTGTGCCTGGGGGAAGCTGGGCCTCCGTGCAGTCAGCACAGGCCGAGGGCTTGGTCCTCTCCTTGGCAGAGTCAGAACCTGAGTTTGGCACGTTTCTGAGAGTGATCTGTTCTCTGCAACCAAGTTCCTAGGGGATGACTCTGTGAAGTCAAGTGGCAATTTCATTGTTTTTTTTTTAAATAGAGATTCACAACTGGGTCTAGGCTCTGTATGGATGAGGGCCTCACTCAGGAGACTAAGTTGTAGGTGACAAAAGTTGTTTGAGGAAAACAAAATCAGAGCAAGGAAAGTTGGAATAATTTAGGGAAGACGTATGTTTTTACAAAATGAAAATACCTTCTTGTCTTTTTAAAGTAGAATCTTTATACATGTTCATCGTTTTTTAAAAATTCAGACAACACAGCAGAGTATGCACAAGAAAGAGAAAAGAAGTGTCTATTCAGAGAAAGCCATTGTTAATGTTTTGAGTATATTCTTCCAGACTTTTTCTTACGTATATAGTTATCAAAATGGATTTATACTGTGTATGCTATTTTGTAAACTTTTTAATTTAAATATTGTTGAACACAGTGCTGTGCCAATAAGTATATGCTATCCTTTTAATCAGCTGCACTATACGATAAAGGATATTTTTCTCAAGCTGGGTGGTAGTCTTATGAATCCCCCTTCTGTCCTAAAGGCACTGTCATCTGAGCCTCTTATCCCCTCTCAGGGATTCCTGATGTGGGATGGTTCTGAGAAACACACTGACCTCTTGTTTCTGGCCGACACCCACAAGCAGCCAGAAGCATCACCTGGCCACCTGCATCTTCTCAGGCAAATTATTTTCCTCTCCAGGGCCCCAGGCTCTCTCTGTGTTAAATGAGAGATTTGGGTAGTAGTTTTCTCAGAGTCTTCCAACTCTAACATGACACATTAGCTTCTACTTCGTTTATCTCCGTGTGTGCCTCTGGCACGGGGTGTTCCTGGCACGGAGTGAAGGGGGCAGCCTTGGGAGCCCCAGCTGTGCACCTGCGAGATGTACCTAGAGGCCCTGAAGAACCTTTGCTGGTAGCGGATGGCTGGAGCTGGCAGGGCTGGGGGAAGCACCAGGGTGCGTGGGAGGGTTACTTTAGGGAAACGGCTCTCCTGACTTCCTTCCAATGTGGTGGTTGGTCATGTCTACAAGGAGGCATCAGATTCACAGCAAATCGGCAAACACAGCCTTCAGGGCCATTCTGCCCTTCTTGAGATAGGTGTTTACACTGCAGGATAATTATAGTAATTATTTTCCATTTTAAAAGCCCTTTGCATATAATATCTCATCTAATTCTCATTCCTGACTTTTTCGATGAGGAAATTGAGTTTTTCAAGAGTGTGATGACTTGTCTAAGACCAGGTGACAATTATTTGCTGAGTGAGGACTCAATCCTAAACCCCACTGGTGGATTCCTCCTTTGCCTCCACAGTCTCCACATTGGATAGACACAGACGCGTGACAGATGCACACGCATGTGCAAAATATCCATGCATCACACACCCCTTTGTCTCCACTCCACCACCAGCATTGCCCTCCCCTGAATCCATCTACTCATTGAACACATCTTTAAGAGCATTACTTGAGGCACCAGTGATAACGTAATGAAGCAGGAGACATAGCTCCTGATCTCACAGAGCTGACCCAGGGTCTACTCTGGAGAGTCTAGAGTGAGGCACTGACAGGGTGGGGGAGAGACTGGTGCATTCAGTGTGACAAGGGCACTCGTGGGAAGGAACAGGACAGAATGGGAACATATAGGAGGGGCACCCGGCCCTTCCTCATAGGGCTCAGGAAGGCGTCCTGAAGGATGAGACATCCAAAGTGAGACCCAAACGATTGGCTGGAGTTGGCAAGACCTGCTGTGGAGCTAAAGACAGAGAGAGAGAGGGAGAGGGAGAGGGACAGAGAGAGAGAGAGAGAGAGAGAGAGAGAGAGAGAGGGAGAGAGAGAGAGGAAGCATTCTACACAGAGAGGGGAGCATGTACCCATGTACCAACGCTTGGCAGCGAGAGGAACAGAGTGCTTTTGAGTAAGCACGAAAGCACAGTGTGGCTAGGGGGATGATCGGTGTGGAGGGGGTGTCCACTGAGGCTGCAGAGGAGGCAGGTGTCTGAGTGGGATGGGCCAGTAAACCTTGCTGCTATTTATGGAGTTGATTTCGTCTTGAGAGAACTGGGAAGCCACTGAAAAGTTTAGTGAGTGACAGTGATGACAACCTCTTTCTAAGACACTCTCCTTTGCCCACTCTAAGAATCTATGGTCATAACCGATTTCCGATCCTACTTTAAGACATACTCAAGCTACATTTTTTACAAAACTATAGATACTCAAGTTTTTATGTTCCAGCGACACCTATGTTTCATTGGCTTTTGCCACTCACCCTGGGTCTCTGTGGTCTCAGCTGGGTTGGCTCAGATGACCAGGGCACTGTGGTTAAGATGCCATGACTATGCCAGAGGGTGGACCAGACAGTTTCTAACTGTTCTCTGCTCCCAGCCTCAGCCTTAACCTGGGTCCTAGGTTCCAGCTGACAGAATATGGATTGACAGGCCAACATCCCTCACACCAACTGGAAAACAGTTTAAAGTAGAATTAGAAGAATGTGGGCTAGCAATTTCACCCTCGTCATAAGCAAAGAAAAGCAGTATTAATATTGAATACAGATAACAGTAATTGTTAATGAAAATGAGGCATGGCTCATACGACATATTCGATAAACACCAAATTAATTGATCAGCATTTAGATGAGAAGAGAAGCCTTATAGGAACTGGTAAAAAGGGTAAGGTTCCTACAGAAAGAAATGTTTAAATAAATTACAGTATTTTATAAAAAGTATATATATGTATATATATATTTGCTTGTATATTTACAGACCATCTACAGAAAGCTTAGAACATTAACTTTAGTTGCTTCTGGGGTGAGGAACAGGAGGCTAAAGATGGGGAGAGTAGGGAGATTGTTTTTATACATTTTGAACCTTGGGAATATGATTTAAAAATTAAAATTAAACTAAAACTATCAATTCATCAGAATCTCATGTGGTGATTAAAAAGAGATTGAGCTGTAATTACAAAAAGGGACAGTGCTCCAAGATCTCCTGTTGTTTAAAACAGCACATGTCAGAACATATGTATGTTGTAACTTTATGAGAAAAACACAAAGAAAATCATTCTATGTGTGTATTTTTTAGTATATACATTGACAAAGTTCTCTGTGCTATTCAATACAGTAGCATTAGCCACATGTGGAAATGCAAATTTAAATTAATTAAAACTTAAAGTTAGGTTCCTCAGTAGCACTAGATATATTTCAGTGCTAGCAGCCACATGTGGCTGGAGGCCGTCGTACTGGACGGTGCAGACAGAGCACACTCCCCGAGTTGCAGAAAGTTCCTCCCACAGACCTGGTCTCCATGAGTTCGGCCCAGATTGCTAACTGATGAACGGCACTGCAAGGATGTGAGATCTCTGTATTGTTTGAATTTTTTTTTTTACAATTCCATTTTAATAGGGAAGAGAACAGCTTGTACCTGTGGCAGGTGTTTATTCCTTATTAAAACCTCCTCCTGCATTTTGTCATTACTCCTGCCAGTCCACTCAGGAGTCAGAGGTGGCAGAGTATTGCCAAAGGAGCTATTCTGGGGAGGGGCAGCGGAGACGACCATGACCATGGTGCGGCATGAACACAAGTCTGAGCGGAGCCCCTCAGGGAGCAGCCTTACTCCCTTCTGGGCCTGCACTTTTCAGTCACAATGGACACAATCAGTTTGAGTGCCTGCCAGCAGAGGCTGAAGTATTTTTAGTTTTTGGAGTTTTGGAATCTGGCAGGGGCAAGGCAGGCACTGGATAGGGAGACCCAACTCCAAGGGACCCCAGGGCCTCCTCATAGGTGGGACCTGGGAGGCTCGGGAGGACACTAGTCTGAGGGGACAGCCATCCCATAGTGCAATGGGAGCATACAGGGCCCGGCTCATCGGAGCACCCAGGAGAGGAGTTAGTATGAATGATGGAGCTGATATCTGCTTCATGGTTTCTAAAACTGGAGGAGTGACAAGAATGAAGTTCCAGGAACTCGGAAGAAAAGGAGGCGGGATAGAGTAGAAGTGTGACCAGTAAGCGGGTGGGAAGAAACACTGCAAAATTTTTCGCCTCAAATAAAACTTGGGTATAAAATGTTAAACATCGCTCTGGTTGTCATCCACAGGACAGCGAGAAATGGAATTTCCTAAGGTTATAAATAGATGGAACAAGCTCGGAAACTCTGGGCTGTAGCTGCTTGGGACATCTCATTTCTCTTCCACCTGCAGGAAGTTCATTACTAGGCTGGGGTTCAGTTTTTTTCTCAACAGCTACAGCAAAAACAGCAGAAGGGACACAGAAGCTATAAATATGGCTCGGGATTCTTCTTCCTTTTATCATTCTGTTATTTAAATTGGCACTTCTGTCTTCATCACTCTTTTTTTTTTCCCTAGGAGACTTAAAATGGTCATTTAATAATAAGCCAATTGTTCCTATAAACCTAGTCCAGGCTTCTCCCGCGTTCTCTTTGTTCTTCTTTTAAGAATGCCGATCCTGCCATACTATTTCACACCCCAACACCTTTGCTTATATATTGTTCCTTCTGCCTGGAATATCTTCCCTTCAGGCAGAGATGACTCATAGTCCATTCATCTTAGAAGATCCAGCTCCTCTGAGTCAGAATTAGTGTCATCCTACAGATACCTAACACACAGATGAACAGAGAATGCTCCCAGTCTTCAATGAGCTCATTTTGTTTCTACTCAAAGAAGGAGACAATTTAGGAAGCTGTGACAGTGGCTGTAGGTGAGAGGTAATGAAGTCCTGAACTTCACCATCCTGATCGCCTTCCTAAATATACACATATGTCTCCTATTTTCAAATGGAGCACTGGGAAGCGAACACAGATTCAACCCTGAGAAATGTGGTGTGAATCCCCCGGTCCATATGCTCTACCGCTTAAGACTGAGCCAGATCTGCCTCGTTCAATCAACTGTCCAAATGATACTCGTAGAAGAAACGGGCATTTGTGAAATACCGTACGGGCCAGTGAAAACCCAGGCCTTACTCTGTTCCATCAATGATGGAAACAGGCTCATTTTCCGGATTTATAACTCCTGAAATACAGGTGGGAACTACAAGTTTGGATGGCTGTCACTATGATTCTAACCTTTTCCCATAACCTTTTCTTTTTCTTTTCAGTTTTGTGTTTAGGTTGTTTTCTTTTTCTAATGACTAAAAAAAGAAAAGAAAGAAAGGAAAAAGAGTAAAACTTGGAAAGTTTGCCACTGTCCCACCCCAGAAATATTTATCAATAGATAAGAATCCTTAAAAAGGTAGGACAACTGTAACTGAACAACAATAAAAAATTTTTTTAATTAAAAAAATTTCTTGTACCAGCCCTGGCTGGTGTGGCTCAGTGAACTGAGTGCCGGCCTGTGAATGAGAGGGTCACTGGTTCAATGCCCAATCAGGGCACATGACTGGGTTGTGGGCCAGATCCCCAGACGGAGGTGCACAAGAGGCAACCACACATTGATGTTTCTCCCCCTCTCTTCCTCCCTTCTCTTATCTCTAGAAATAAATAAATAAAATATTTTTAAAAATGTTCTTACACCATAATATGTTCAAAAATAAATGTGAAAATTCCTTCATAATACAAAAAGTGAGTATCTAAATGTAAGTAAATAAAAAATTGAATTAAAAATTAGAAGAAAAAAACTAACATTTTATGCATTCAACCAAAGAAAATAAATAATTGTGTGTACATAAGAGAATTTTTTAAAAGAGAAGACGTCTCAAGAGACATATGGGAACCTGGGAATATTCATTCTCAGCTCTCTCAACTACCGCGTCTGTAGTAGTACCCAGGAACCACTTTCTGAGTGATGAGGCTGAAACATCCCAAGATTTCCAATTACTAAGAAAATAAGAACCATAATGAACACTTACGGAAGGTTTACTAAATTCTAGGCAGTGCACTGATTCATTTAATCCTCAAGCCCCATTCGACAGGTATTATTATTATTATCATAATCCCCACTTCACAGATGAGGAAGGTAAGGCACAGAGAGGTTTGGTAGCTTGTCCATGGTCACAAAGCTAGCATATGGAAGAGCTGGGACTTGAGCCCAGGAAAACTATCAGCAAAAAAAGCCACATACCAACCACGTTATTATGCTGTTTCTCAGAGGAGAGGATAATTGATTTCCTTAAACTGCATCTATTAAGGCAGAAAAGCAAAAGGGCTTTCTGAAAATTCAGTAAATTAAGACACCCCTTTCCCGTTAATAATTTTAACAGATAGTTTTCACTCTAAGTAGGAAAAAAACATGTTCATTGTTGAAAATTTGGGCACTATACAGGGGTGGGCAAAAGAAGGTTTACAGTTGTAATAGAAATAAATAATAAAATAATAAATAATAATACAAAAATGAACTTTGTTTCACATACTCACAACTATAAACTTACTTTTGCCCACCCTTGTAAAACAGTATAATGAAGAAAATAAAAAATCGTGTAGCTTCACTTAATTGCTTCTTTCTGCAGGCTAACTCAATGTTTTACAAAGTAGGCCAAAGATATCAGAATCACTGGGAGCCCTTCTTAAAAAATGTGGATTCCTGGGCCCCACCTCAGACCTACAAAAGCAGAATCTCTGCGGGACTGACCTCAGAATGGGGTCATGCAGTCGCCCTTGCTGGCTGGCTTGCGCTCTGTGGACTGCAGAACTCACTCGAGGGAAAGGCGCATTCCCCGCAAACCCAGGTACTACAGGACCCGCGCACACGCCCATTTGAAACTTTTATTAGATGTCCATTTCGTGTCAAGGAGTCTGAAATGGAATTTAAAGAGTATTCCTAACACCGCACTACATTTAACTACTGTTTTTAAAAATAAAAACTACATTTTTAGGCGTTCTTATGTCCAATAAAGTTGAGCATCACTGCCCAAGGCTGAGAAAGAGAGGTCCAGAACTGCTGGACCCAAAACTTAAATTCATACTCTCCCCAGCCCCCTTCCCTGCGGGGTGCCTCCCTGCTCCCCATCCTTTCCTTTTGGAAACCAAATGTCTTTAGGGGCAGTCAAGAGAAAGCAACTGAGGAAATCGTGCCCCATTTGAAAGTCAGCCTTGGGGTGAGGGAAGCCAGGTTACTTGATGTGGATATTTTCCTGACCTTCAGCTCCTCATTCTGTGCCCTGGGTCTAAACAGCTTTCATGCAGCCCCCGAGGGCCCCCTGAGCCTGAGCCTGAGGCCTGTGTCTAGCTTTGCTTTTCCAGAAAGCAAAATGGCTCCTCTCCATGAACACCAGGCCTATGTTCTAGCTATTAGCCAAACAAAGGATTTTCCAAATATGGACCCAAAAGAGCATGTGCACTTTGAAGGCCACAGTGAAGCTTAAAGAACTAAAACTCATTAAAAAGAAAGCCAACAATCAACGCCAAAAGCACGAATCCTTAAAGAACAGAGCAGCAAGACAAAAGCCAGAAAGAGGAACAAAAATATGCATTGTAGGGGAGGGGTAAGCAGGGAGGTGTAGATTTATGTGGAAGAGTTGACATCATTGTTTCCCAATAATACTGAGCATGCCGGAAACAGATGGGAAAGAAGTGGTGGAAGGGACTACTTATGGTAGCAGGGCATGCTCTCTGCTCAGAATCCTGCCATTTGGAGCCTGAACGTTCTACTTTGAAAAACTGGGGATGGGAACTCTATTGCCAGGGGGTTTTACCCAAGTTTAACTAAGTCCTACTGAACTTATTATTTTGGCAAAGCATAGTAAAATGGAGATGTGCATATCAGACCCTGATTTACTGCCAGCCTAGCTATGCATGTTTGCGTCCAGAGGAGATAAAGCCATAGAAGGGGAATTCAATGTCAGATAGGCATGGTTTGATTCCCGCATCTCCCATTTCCTGGCTGGATGCCATTAGGCAAGTTACTTAACCTCTCTGAGTTGGTCTACTTATATAAAATGGAGGACAAGACAGAAATTTCCTCAGGGAGTGGGGAGAGGTCAAGGTTTCCCATTTATGCCATACAGCAAGATTTAATCAAGAAGTAGAATTAGGGTCATCAGTTAACACCATTTTTTAAAGTGTTATCTTTTACCAGAATCCCCCATTCTCCTGCCCTGAGACAGGGTACAGACTCAGTCAAACCAATTGCCACTTGTATTATCAGCTGTCCTGCCTGACAGCTTCTGTCACCCCAGCCAGGGTCCCCCTAACGAAGCCTGGCCACTATAAGTCAAATCTCTACCCTTCTGCCCACCCCTGCGCAAGAGGGTGTGACCAATTTCAAGTGTCAGGCAGAACCATCCGGTATCCTGTCTGCAGACACCAACTACCCCATCTTCCCGTATCCCTGTCATTCCTCACAGCCAGATGATGTTTGCTTATCATCTCACTGATTTTCCCCCTTACGAACAACCCGCCCTGTCTGCTGGCTCTTTCGCTCGCTGCCTCCCAGGTCGACATCCCCTGCTTGCACACCCTCCAGAACCCTCATTTCATTCTTCCCTGTGCTTCTTTCCGTTCTTTTTCCATCTTACGACCCTGAGCACCCTAGGCTGAGAGGAAACTTGAAAGCATCTTTGGAACTCAACGGTGTCCAGCATATTAGAGTCCTGTTAAATATTTGTTGCACTGAATTTAAAGTGCTAGGCAAGATTATTTCTGAAAACACAAAAAGAGCCAGGGAGAGAAATATGTGTAATTACATACATTAGCTCAGCTGCCTTTCCTGAAGGCTACAGATTTATTTATAGTTTGCCAGAATCCTACCTTATACGTCAAATAGTTTTCTGGTGTCTGTAACAGTAAGAGCTGGTATATGTTGTTCTGGAGGGGGGACATTCACCCCTCTCGCTCTGGGGGTGGTGGAAGGGGTCCCCAAAGGCATCCTGGGCCAGCATCTGGCCATGGGTGTGGTACTAGGGCTGGCATGCATCAGCCAAGCTTACACTAGAAAAACGAATGCCTGAGACTGGATCCCAGAAACTCAGTTGGTTCTGGGGCCCCGCCAAGAATGTAGTTCATACCAAGGAGTAACTGACGAGGCTCTAGGAAAAGGCCGTGTTTCTGGGGCGTCCTGTGCAAAGTTGAGCTCAGTTTCTATCAGCGAATAGCTATGAGCCTTCGAAGGGAACCTTCAACAATCTTAGATTCCTGATCTTTCAGCACATCAGCAATGTCTCTGGGCTGAGATTCCTAGAAAGGATTTAACACCGGCTTCCTGAGCAGGAAACAGGGTCAATCAATCAACTGTGGTGTGCTGGCCACAGGCAGGGCTCACCCTGAGAGGTAGCGTGAGCTTCCAAATCTGTGTGAGCTGCCGAATGCCACCTGCCTTCAGTGGAGCTCACCATCGACTTGCACACACACATAGCCGATTAGAAAACAGAGTAACAGGTAGAAGGAAGACCAAATTGGGTGCCCCTGACTCTCAAGCAGCAGGTGTTCCACAAGGGGAAGAGAACGGTGTTGTGGCGGCAGTGGGCGGGGAGGGGCCTGGGAGGAAAAGGGGGGATCTGGTAGGACTTGAAAGGTGGTAGGTTTAGAATGTTAGTGTGGAAAGCACCCTGCAGAGGATAAAATGCTATGCAAATGTGAGTTGTTATTATTTCTATTAATGATTTAGGCTGGGGGAAGGGTAAGGGAAAAAAAGGCTATTTTTGCAGGTTTGTCTTTTATTTTTCATTTTTACAAAACTGTAGAGTAAATGCCAAATTATGAAATATGCTATTCTGGGAGATTGTGTGTTCACGTGTGGCACTCAGACGGATCTGGATGTAAATTCTGCCTTTCCTCTCTCTATAATCTTGGCAAGTGATTTAACCTCTTCCATCTTCGTTTTCTCCTCTGTAATATGGCAATGAAAGAGCCCCATTTTACACTGTTCAAAATACTACTTTTGTGTATAAACTGGCTAGCACATAGTAAGCAATCAATGCAGAAAGTAACTCTACTAATAAAAATAACAAGCAGATCTGATTTGGAGCCTTCATTTTTGGGGCTTCTTCTACCCTCTCAACTGAGCCATCCAGAACCCTGATATTGTTATCTTTCTCTATTAAAAGTTGCTCTTAGGAAAAAAAGTCCAGTACCAGTGCCTATTCTCCCTCTCCTGACCTTCAATCCATGTGTTTCTCCCAGGAGCCCTTTGCTCTAAATCCTAGCTAAAATTGCACACTATGGGGACGATTAGAGGGACTCAGGGTGCTACCTGGACTCCTGAAGTCTCATCAGGCTGTGGCCCCACCTCCGTAAGGACCAGAGGCCAGCCCGTGGAGGGAGGAACGCCAAGACTAGTTCAACTCGAGTGTGGCGTTGTGTTGGGGCACAGTGAGAAAGAGCTCAGAAAACTGCGTGGGACATGCAGCCATTAGCAAAAAGAATATTAATTCGAAGGGTGGGGATAAGTGGGAAAATGTCCCATTGGCTTAAATAGATGGTAAGCAATGAGTGAAAAACAAAGCAAAGAAAAAAAAAGTAGCTCCATGTTGCAGGGCTCCAGACTAGTGTGAAGGAACCAGGCAGAGGGAAGTAGAGAAGTGGAATCCCCAGGCTGGTGGGGCCCTCCGCTGGGTCCACCTGTGCTAGAGGGAATGCACACAAAGCACCCTGGACCAGAGGGTCTATTGTTACTCTGTTTCAACAACAGTTAGCTAGAATATCTAATAGAGAAGGAGTGGGGGCGGGGGTGCTTCTTAATCCCCAGACCCAGTCCTGGATCTTCCAGCCCCACCCTGTTCTCCTACCCACTGCTACAAAATCCCAGGGAACTTCCTGCCGTAAGGTGATTCCCTGAGACAAGCAAGTGCTTCAGAACTGCCTCGGCCAATCAGCTTCTGAATTCAGCATGTATTCTCCCCTCTTCTCCACTCCCACAGAAAAGGTTCTCAGGCTAGTCCACAGATGTCTAATGGAGCAGGGGAAAAAACAAAAAGAACGCATGAAAAACTATAGCTCTAAAGGCATTGGGGAGCTCATCCACCACTTACAGCACCATCTGTGGAAAAATGTGTTCCTAGTTTCAACGTTTCCCTCTGCCCAGCCTAAGACCAGGCCTCCAGCTCTCTCCTGCCCCAGCTTATAGTCTACTTGGCTTCAGGGCAGGTCTGGGGCAACAGGGGAGTGGGCTTCCTTAGAAGCCCCAACAACTGGGCCTCCTGAGGCTGGAAGGCATTTGGGTGGCTGCCAGTGGTGGTGGGGAGGGGTGGAGGAAGGGGGAGACCATGCCTGTGGTCAAGGGACTCTTGGCAGAGGTCTGGAGAGCGGGCACGGAGGAGGGATGTGGGTAGGCGGAAGTAGCTGTTTCTGTTCTCTGTGTGGGTTGTCATATCCAGGCTGTACAGAGTAAGTTACAGTTGGGCTTTAGTTTGCTCCAGGTTTAACGTCTTAATTCTCCCCTTTTGGTTTTTCCTGTTTCACCCCGGGAGCCCAGATTTGGAGGTGCCCCTCTACACTCAAGCACACGAGGGAGGTCGTTGTTCTGTCCCCACAAACTCCACCTCCAGGCTTTCTCCTCTTTTTCAGCTCCCTGTGGGTCCAGGAGCGGCTGGGCTTTTTCCTCAGATCTTTCTGAAGGCCGTTTAGTTTCAGATTGACATTTTGTTCTTCCCCTCTTGTACGGCGATGGTCTACTCCGGTCTACTCCCCCTGGGCCTGTGTGAACTGCCCTCTCCATTCCGTGGGCAGCCCATCTGCTTTCTCTTGGTGACTGATTAACCCACCTGACCACATCATTTGCTTATTTCTTTGGAGTTCTCATTCATTCAGTCATGAGTGGTAAGTAGTTACCCTAGAGCAAGCCGAGGGTGTCAGGATAATAAGAGCTATACTCGAAGCTTATTATATGCATGCCCTCTGCTAAGTGCTTTGCCTATATTAACTCATCTTCACATCAGTCCTCCTATCCCCATTTCACAAATGTGGAAACTGAGGCCCAGAGGGAGTAGCTAATTTGTTCCAAGGTCACTCAGCTAGAGGCAGGCAAAGTTGGGATACTATCCCAGGCAGTAAAGTTCTGGAACTTCCAACGTAAGTCCCCGGTGGGGGCCCCTGACTTGGAAGGATCAGGCAAGGTTTCCAAAAGCAGCTGAGACTCAAAGGATGACGAGTTAGCCAGGGAAGGTGTGATAATGAAGCACCAGGTAAGATGTTGGGAAGGAAACAACTAAGCCAAAGAGAATGCGCAGCCCTGGTTCTCCATTTGTTAAACCTTATCTTGAACAGAAAAATATTTACTTTCTTTGCTAAGACGTTGCTCCTGTTTATGTTTGAGTATCTCCTCTATTTAATTGTGGATAAAAGCTTTCACATTTTTCTCCTTTCCCAGTCATGACAGCCAATTCTGAAGCTTAATTAGTCTCTGAAAGTTTGTTCCCATCCCTTAGACTGTAAATTTCTCAAATCTGGGGGCTACATGTTTCTTTCTCTCCCATAGTACCTAGCACAGGGCCTTAATATGTATCAGTTAAATAAATGAATAAACAAAATGAAAGAATGATTTAGCCTCAGAAACGTAGAACAGCTACATCTAAAAGTGCCCATTGTCTTATCCTTATTTTCTGAACTTATGGGACTATCTTACTTTCATCAAATTTAAAATTATATTCATAATGGGCATTTATGTATTCGTTACGAACTTTCTGTCATCCTTCAAATCAAATGCTGTTTTCTCTCTCTTTTTTTTCTTTTTTCAATCTGATAACTATGAAAAAATCTTCAGGAATATAAAGGCTCACAGTTCTGCCCTGGCTGGTGTGGCTCAGTGGGTTGAGCACTGGCCTGAGAACTGAGGGGTCACTGGTTCGATTCCCAGTCAGGGCACATGCCTGGGTTGCAGGCCAAGTCCCTGGTTAGGGGTGTGTGAGAGGCAACTGATCAATGTTTCTCTTGCACATGAATGTTTCTCTCCCTCCCCCTCTCTCTGAAAAAATAAATAAAAACTTTAAAAAAATGGGAGCTCCCAGTTCTTATCAAACATCCAGAGGGTACATTTTGAATGGTCTAGGCTACTTATTTGAGGGTAAATGTTCTATAAACCTCTGCACTGCAAGCAGGGGTTGTTAATTCTGCCCACATTTCGGAATTTCTAGCTTTTATTTTTTAAAGATTGTATGTATTTATTTTTAGAGAAGGGAAGGGAGGGAGAAATAGAAGGAGAAAAACAACAATTTGTGGTTGCCTCTCGTGCGCCTCCTACTGGGGACCTGGCCCATAACCCAGGTGTGTGCCCTGACTGGGAACTGAACCAGTGACTCTTTGGTTTGCAGGCCAGCACTCAATCCACTGAGCCACACCAGCCAGAGCAGAATATCTAGCTTTTAAAACATACCCATATCTGGGCACCAAGAGACTCTGATTTAATTGGTCTGAGCAGGGGGTTCCCCACATCATTCTTCTAATGTGCCACCATCATGATGAACCACTGGGCCAGAGCAATGTCACTTTTTACCAGGGTGTTAGTAAAATGACAAAGATTGTTTCCAAGGGTGAGAGCGTCCGCAGCCCTTAGAGTGGCGCCAGCACGGGGGCAGAAGAGCCTTCCTGACAATGCTCTCTCACTGGGTCCTTGACATCACCCAGCGCAACTGGGTCAGAGGGGAGAGGTAGGAAATGCCTGTGAGTGCAATCTGGCCTTCACCCGCAGCCTCCCAACCACAGGCAACAAAATGATGTAGTTTTCAGTACACAGCTGCAAGCACGGGCCTTTGTATATAGGGGTCAAAAATAAGAAAAAGAAAACGACTATTTTCAGCGTTAGCAGTGAGGAAGGGACGATCTTTCCCCCTCTACTCCAGACAGGAAAAGAAAGTTATCTGGTTCCTAGGGGAGAGTTGGGGGTTGGGGCAGCAGCCACCGTGCTGGAGGGGAAGTAAAAGGGGCTCCTGCCAAGTTGGCCAGGAGCAACTTCTTGCCATTCTCGGGTGTCCTCACCAGGCTGGAGAAAAGTGGTTAAATAAGCAAAAGGGGGACACTGTCATTCCCATCAGGCCTGTGTGCAGCTAGGGATGCTCAACAGCAGGGTCTGAACTTGGCATCTCTGTGAATGCCCACAAAAACTGTATACACAATCTGAGTGTGTGTGTTTTCCTAAGGAAAAGGGGTTCTGTTTTTCATCAGCTTCCTAAAGATTAAGGATGACAGCTGGCCCTGAGCAACATCCGCTCTAAGCCGAACACCTATTTGTCACCCACACACCCTGCCCTGTCAGACTTGTCCAGCTGAAGGTAGCAGGGCTGGGCCACAGCGAATCACAGGAGTCATGGCATTCATCCTCTATGCTCAGCCTCAGGGTTACCTGTGTGCAGCTAACTGTCACCAGCTTTGTCCTCTAGCAACTCGGGCCTTTCCTTCCCTGTCCCAGCACAGGGCCTCCCTTGGTTTCTTTGCATTTCTGTCCTTCCTTTCTGCCTTGTTCTCCCAGACCCAAACCCATTCTTATCTGTCTCTACCCACATCCATCATAGTACCCTTGCCCTACATGGTTAAGAAACCATGACATAGTTTTCTGTGGTCTTCCCCAGCCTTCTAGTTCCTAGTTACCACGATGACTTGTCGCCCTCAGGATTCTGGGCTGAACTTTCAAGGTGGCGAGCAAAGCGGCAGGGCCCAGGTCAGCTTTTCCTCCCTAGAAGCAGAATCCAGGCCTTGGACCTACTTGTCTATTAACCAATACACGTTTCCGAAAACCCATCCAGGAGGATACATTGTTTTGGAGGAAATATTATTAGCGCTGACTTTAATGCTACACTGTAACAAAAAAAGAGACAACTACCTAACTAGATTTAGATGTGGGAACAAAGAAATCCTAATTGCTTTTATTTATATAAGCACTTTAAATTATGTATGCCTAATTCCCACATGGCACAGTGACGGTGCATGGATCATTAAGTAGGTCAGTTTCCTTTCATTTCAAAGCTGAACTCTATTCAGGTATGTCAGTCAGTCTTGAAAGTTTGCTGATCCCGTGGCAGGGCTGTCTGCTTTCAATTTAGGGGGAAAAATCATTAGAGGAGAATGTTGGCCTAGACACAGAAGCCAGGGAGAGGAAAGGAGCCTGATAGGCCAGGGCCCTCTGCACCCTTCATGTTTAACTGTGTGACCTTAGGCAGGTCAGTTTACCTCTCTGGGCTTCCTCCCGTCCTCCGCAGAGCAGGGAACACTGGGAACTGGTTTTCAATTTTTTTCTTTAAGCAGTAACCCCATTCTTTTTTTTTTCCACATGAAACATATATGGAACCCTAAAATATAAAGCAGGTGCAAGAAAATCTGCATAAGGCTGGCTTGGAGGTGTCTCCACAGAACCCTGGGTCCCTGGCTCATCCCGTGATCTATGACATCGTGAGAATGGGGGCAGAGCTGCCAATACCCCCATGCAACTGTCGAAGCTTTAGAGGGAGAGCCCAGCCTAACACCCACGGCGCTGAAGGGGGCATCTCAGGAGCACTGATAGTCTACCTGGACGGTCACCTGAAGGCCGCTGCAAAAACAGGTGGAGGGAACATTCATTCTGAATTCCTGAGGGTAGCGTTAAAATGTGTAGTTGTGTTCTCACACCTTCAAAAAAGAAAAAACAAACCCTCAATCCAAGCCGTTTGATTTCAAATGTTCCTTGCCAGATTGCTGGAGAGGAGGAAATGAACTGACTCAGTTATGCCTCACTTGCAAAAGAGGCCGTTTTGAAACCTACGGTCCCCCAAGCTCTAAAATACTAAGCCATCTGTCCTAATGACACAGCAGGCTCTGAAGTCCAGAACACCACAGGAATATCACACCACTGCAAATTACTAGGTGGTGCTCCATCTCTAAAGGAGGCGGAACTGAAACAAAAGCCTTGCACTGTTTTTTGGGTGCACATCTGATATGAGCTAATCACACCATTTTTGAGATTACTTTCCTGGAGGCAGAATTAGTCTGCACAGTTAAGCAACCCTTCAGTTACCCCTTTTGTTGTACCTATGTATAATAAACACACAGCCCACATAGTGGACGGCTTTCTCTCTCCCTGAAGTTTCTGAAGACAAGGCCTTTTTGTCACGGTTAAATGCAGGGCCAGTCACCCTTACAAAAGGACTCATTTAATGCTCAATTTCCCCAACTTTCCTACGATTAAACACTTCTAACCTCAAATGCCGTTATTGTATTTTACATTATTTTCTTTCCCCTCCCCCAACGAACGTTTGAGTTGTCTCTACTCTGCAGGATTCCCTCTACTTCCCCCCACCCCAATCTGACCTTGAAGATAGAGACCCTCTCCTTTTCTTTTACATGGCCTAACTAAACTATTTTAAAACCAAGGCCCTCTGACCTTTTCACAACACTCTTCTTGTCCGACACACCAAATGCTGATCTGAAAGCCAGGAGGAGGTAGAGGGTCTGGGGGGCTGGGAGGAGGACGGAGGGAGGTACTATACATTTGGCATCAGTTCAGAAATGCAGAAAATGTTTGTGCAACCACTCCCCCAGCCAGGATCCACCGCACCCCCCGCCTTCCAGCACATTCATAAAAAAAGATGTGAGCGACGAAATTGGAAAGCCCGAGAGGGACACTCAAGGTGGTCATCACTGTGAATGCGGCCAGGCCCGCTGATAACCACCCCACGGACCGAGCCCTCGCCCCTCCTCTCCGATATCCAAAGTTCGCGATCGAGACCTCTCCAGCTCCCACCCCCACCCCCAGAAATAGCCAGTTAAACGGGAGCAGCACCGCCCATTAACGGCTTATGGGAGACCAACGGAAGGACTGACACTACCTCTGCACGTCGGGGTGGCCGCGCTGTGCACCTTAAGAATCATAGTGTTCTTTAAAAAAAAAAAAGTAAAACGAGCACACAGGCCTGGAATACATTAACTTGTGAGTTGACTCTAACGCACCCCACGAGAGTCCATCTCTCCCTCAAACAAAAAGAACGGGGTAGCGACGCGAAGGCACATTACCATCTTGTCCTGAGCTTTCCAGATACTCGGTCAGGTCACAGCCAAAGGCGCTGGTGGCTCCCTTGCGTTTCAGCTTCTGCTTGGCACCCTTGTTCTTCATGAGTTAGTCCCAAAGAGGCTGCCCCTCCGTGTCCCCCTCCCCTCTGCTTGGCACCGCGCCGAAGATAGTCTCCGGGGTTAGATCACCGGCCGCAGCGCGGCTCGAGGGGGCCGCATGGGCGTCCACAAGGAGCTGGGCCCGGGGCCGTGCGCCTGGACCCCGCGGGGCGGCGCGGAGCCTGAAATCCGCCGCGCGCTCCTCCAGGGCCGCGGTGCCGGAGGCCGTGCAGAGCTGGCAGCTGCGGGCCGGCTCGCTAGGGAGTGTCACTTCCTCACTTGGAGTCCCAGGGACTTTCACAGGCTCCTGCGGTGTCTTCGGCTGTTTTCCTCCGCCGGCGAGGAAGGGCGAGCTCGGCTTTCCGCCCTTCTGCGCGCCCGGGGCGAGCGCGGGGGACGCGGCGGCCGCGCGGGGCGAGGAGACGGCGCGGGGTGGCGAGGGTCCTCTTCCCGGCGCCCGCGGTCCTGCCTTCAGACGGCTTCGGGAAAACGAAAAGCTAGCATCCTGTCTCCCTCGCCCGCCCTCACGCCTTCCTTTTTTTCCTGTCTTACAAATCCTAGGATCATCCAGCTCA
>PVKM010022072.1:0-22098 GCA_004027735.1 Carollia perspicillata
AGAAGTCACTGCACCCCACTAGATTACCTCTATAAATCTGTTCCATTTTCCAAGAAATGGACTCAGTCTTCAGAAGTCATCATAAAGATACAGTGCACAATTTCAAATTCTAAGCTGCCCCCTTTCTCTAGATCAGTTCAAAACAAATGACTGTGGACAGCTGTTCACTGAATAGGAGTGATTTAAATGGCATGTCACACTGTTTAGTTTTTATGGAGAAGAAAACACAAGGTCAGGTTTTAATTTGAAGCTAGAAATGTTGGATTTGATACGGAAAGAAACTAGATTTTGATACCATTAAATGTTTATTTACCAATTACCCTTTTGTATTAAACCACCTATTTATTGACCTGTTTTCTAACCCACCGGACAATAGTCCAGCAAATATAAATTCGAAAGAGAAATATTTTTCCAAACAGAAGATCAGCCCTCCAATACAGACACCAGTAATAAGCTGAAATGTGTGCTCCAAATAAAATCATCTCAAAACTATAGCCCCCCCCAGTCTTTTATCTTTTCATACAGCTTTTAGCACTCTTGAAAATGATAGTGAAAAAAACACAGACCAATTAGATTAGTTGGAAGAGGATGAAAAATTACAAATGACTTAAATTATCCCACTGGGCTTTTCTTTCCCTTCTGGTGATGATTATCACAACTCCTCACAGTTGCTTTTTTTCTTTCTGTAGTCTATTTCCAAACTATAAATCACTCTTAACCATCAACTCATCTCATCCCCTAAAATGAATTCATTCTCTAGTCTTCACTATTAACAAGCATTCTAAATAATAAATGGTAGGGGAGCCTATTACATTATTACAGTATCATCTAGTCTTAATGAAAATGTGGTTTTTAATGCAAAATCAACAGTTGAGATTCCAAGTCCCTACACAACAGGCTTTTATGATGGACCAGAAGTAATGAGGAAATATTTATATTCACTATGAGTTGATACTTTCTGCTTCAATTCTGAGCAACAAAGTCTTAAGATATGGTACTATGTAGCCTGGTTTAGCCTCATTTTGTAGAGGGTGTACGGGATAAACTCAATTGGAACTCTCAGCACAAAACACATCTCAGTACAGGCCTGAAGCAGAAATCTCTGCAGCACAGTCCCTCTCACCCATCACTTCAATCCACTGCTGTCTCTGTTTAGAGAGGCCACCTCCAACGACACACTCTTTATGCTATCAATCATTCCCTCCCCCTACTGCTTGATTTTTCATTATAGTACTTATAGTGGCCTAAAATTATATACTTAACTTGTTTTTTGTCTGTTCTCCATCAGAGTTCAAGAATCTTGTCTGCTGTTCATTTCCATATGCCCAGCTAGGTCTGGCATACACTAAATATTAAAGAATTATTTATTGAATGAATGAAAGAATCCCAAACAAAATACTCAGAATTCCTCTCATTAAAATGTTCTTTATCTGGTCAATGCAATGATATATGACAGGAGAGTCAGATTAGCAATTCAATTTTTATTCAATGGAGAGGAAAGAACACCAATATCTATGGCCCACCATAATGGGCCCTGCACAATAAAGAATTCATCTCAATTAGTCCTTCTACCAATTCTATGAGACCTATCATCATCTTACAAATAAGGGACCCAAGGAAAAGGGTTAAGTAATCCCTCCAAGGCCATGTACCCTGTAGGTGGTGGAGCTGCTGGGACTTGAACCCAAAACCGTCTCACTTCAGGTCCAGGCTGGTCCCGGCTCTTTCCACTATACCACAGGGCTTCTCAATAACACTAAGATATTTAACTTAGTTGCACAACAATGTATACAGAGTACAATGAACTGAGGGCACAAAGATGAATACGACATTAAAGGGTTCACAAAGCAAGCACCAAACTACATCCAACAGAATGTAATGCAAGTAGACAGAGGGGAGTACAGGCAAAGACTCGTTTAGGTTAAGAAAACACTGTATTCGAAGAACTGCATGGTGTTTGGTATGGCTAGAGTGGGGAGTAGGAGGAGAGAAATGAAGGGGAAGGGAGAGGGAAAGATCAGAGATGAGGCTAGGACACTGTCAATTCATTTGCTCATTTATTCTTTACGTTGAAGTCCTACTGTGCGTCAGACACTGTATTAGATAGAAGCATTTCAATGATGAATGAGACAGCCTCTGCTCAGGGAGCTTTCAGTCTATCTGAGTAGATAAGTAAACACACACTACAACACAGAATCACATGTATGATAACACTGATGTATTTGTTGGACATTAAGGTGCTTTTTGACAGGAAGAAGGTGAATCAGATAGGCTAATCAAGGCACTACATTCACAAAGATCCTTCTAAGAGAGACTGCTCATTCAGATAAACAACTAAGTGCCAAACCCGCTTGGCCAGGTTTTGCACTATACAAAGTCTCCAGTTCTACACTCATCCCAAACTATGGCTGCTTGAGTGAGAAGTGGGCATATGGCCAAAGAGGAGAATGTGGCCTAGCATAAAAGGAGCTGAACCAATCCGAGTCTTGCGCTCAGGAGTTACACTTCAGAAGCTGAAATGATGCACAGAGAGAATCCTTGAGGCACAGCCTGGACCACAGTGGTCAACATTTAAGAGAAAGCAGAACTGAGTGAACAGGTACTATGAAAAAGGTTGCAGATCATGATAAGGAGCTGCATCAAGCCCACAAATGTATCCTGTGGCCTGCACAGTATATTACAATTTTTGAAATGACACCCAGCTTGTGGTCTCTAAAATATCACTCCTCACAAAAAGGAACCAGAACTCCTTGGAGGAATAGCTGCTTCCAGATTAGGAGTTGGACATACAATAGATGAATCTAGGACACCTTATTGTTACACAAAACAGGGGAACTATCGAAGCCTAACAGGACCGTGTCAAAAGGATATGGGAGCCAGAGACTGACAGCATAAGAAATGAATGCAACTGACTGAAACAGTGACTCTATCAACTGAAACAAACAACGACAAAAAATGGTTTCAGAAAAATAGTTAACCCTCTGGGCAACACTGGAAATGACAGGGGCAACAATTCCTTACTCTGAAAAATGTCAATTTAAAGAAATGAATTCTGCATTTTTCTTTCCTTTCTTGTATGAATTATAAATTTAGGGTAATGAAATGGTCTTAACTGAGATGTAAATTCTCTAGGAGTAATTCCGGTTAGCCCTGGCTGGTGTGGCTCAGTGGATTGAGTACTGACCTATGAACCACAAGGTCACTGGTTTGGTTCCCAGTCGGGGCACATGCCTGGGTTGTGGGCCAGGCTCCCAGCTGGGGACATGTGACAGGCAACCAACTGATGTAGCTCACACACATCAATGTTTTTCTCCTTCTCTTTCTCCCTTCCTTGCCCTCTCACTAAAAATATAAATAGTTTTTTTTCAAAAGAATAATTCCAGTTAATAAATATGGAAGGAGTAACAGAATTAGAAAATCATTTCATAACCTTAATGAAATAATAAATTCACACATCAGTTATCAATGCATTCATAACAAAACAATTAACGGGCAGCTTTGAAACGGAGGCTTCAGGATGCTGTCACCTCAGTAGACACAATAATGGCACCCCCTGCTCGCTACACACCATCCAAAATGCCCACATCCTTATTCCTAGAGCCTGTGAATGTTACTTTACATGGCAAAATAAGTCTTGGGGGTGGTTAAAGTAAGGGTTTTAAGATAAAGAAGCTATCACAAGGACGCTCATAAGGGAAGGAGGAAAGCAGCAGAGTCAGAGACGAGATGATGGAAGCAAAAGGGGGAGAGAAAGGGTTGGAGATAATACGCTATTAGCTTTGAACATGGAAGAAGGAAGGAGTCACCAGCCCAAGAATGCAGGTGATCTCCAGAAGCTGAAAAAGGCAAGAAAACGAATTCTTCCCTAGAGCCTTCTCATAAAATGAGAAGGAACACAGCCCTTGTGACACCTTGATTTTAGGATTTATGACCTCTAAAACTGTAAGACAAATGTCTGAAGCCTGTAAGTTTATGGAATTTGTTACCGCAGCAGTAAGATGATAGTACACACACACCTGAACCCACCGATCAATCTCAGCAGCACCATGGGGCACAAAAAATACTGTGTGCTCAGCGGTGATGCCAGGTCAAGTACATGACAGCACCCATGAGGAACCTGCACCAAAAAAGATACACTTGTGTTTAATTACATCTTTACGTCCAATTCCTTTTATAAGAAATGTGGGGGACAGGACTGGTTAAATGACACCTCAAGAAAGCAGACAGACAAATCCAAAACATAGGACATTCTTCAAAGACAATTAACTCCAACAATGTAACTGCAAGCATAAAATAAAGGGAGGGCCAGTGGATGGCTCTAGATTAAAGAGACTGGAGAGCTGACAAATTAATTTGAAGCACATATTTTTAGGACAAGTGGAAAAATCTGAATATACCCTGTGTATTACTAGATGGCATTAAAATTGTCAATAATCATGTGAGGTATGATCATAGCTGCCTAACATTGTGATTATGTTCATGGTTTTTTAAAAAAGATTTTATTTATTTTTAGAGAAAGAGAAGGAGAGGGAGAAACATCAATGTGTGGTTGCCTCTTGAGCACCCCCCACTGGGGACCCAGCCTACAACCCAGGCATGTGCCCTGACTGGGAATTGAACTGGCGACCCTTAGGTTCGTAGGCCTACGCTCAATCCACTGAGCTACACCGGCCAGGGCATATGTTCATGTTTTTAAGAGATTCACGCAGAAGTATGCAGGACTAAAACACCATGTTATCTGGGATTTATTTTAAAATAATTCAGTATAAAATGAGAAAGGGAAGCAGTTAAGATAAAACCAGTGTGGCAAGACTGTATGCAGTATGTTAAATCTGGATACTGGGCATACGGTCAACTGACTCTGCTCTTCTCCACAAAACTGAAAACAAACCAATGCCTAAACCAATCTGAATTAGTTGGTGACATTTTCACATAAAAATCTGGATTTCTGCCTTCATTTGAAAAATCAGATGTGCCACCAAGGCCCATATCAAGAGATGAGTACTGGCCACTCCAAATTGGTTTCCAATACTCTCAATTATCTCCCATTTATCACCCCTGCTGCTGTTTTTCTTACACCTGGCTCAGTTCATGCATTTAATTTTACCTGCTTGACAACTGGGTCAAGCAGGGAAAACACAGGAGTAGTGTGATTAAGCTGGTTAGTAGCAAGGGAACAGAGCAGATGTGGGGAGAGCAACTGAGTAACAGCAAAATACTACCGTGTACATATACAGACTCCTGCTGTTAAGGTCCTTCAGCAGTTTTGGATACAGACATAATTCCCATAAGGCCATGCTACACTATGCTTCCTATATTTATAGTGCTTACTAGAAGCAAGGCAGTATGCTTGACATTCTGGAAAATACAAACATGAAAATAATTCCTGCCCACAGGATACTAACAGTGTAATAAGGAAGACAAGGTATAAACATAAGTGGTTTTAAGATGAAAATGTAAGGTTAGGGTACTGTTCATGGTGGCTCATATGTAAAATGAAGAGTGGAGAGTGACAAAGTATTATGTAAAGCTTCGGGAATAGATCATGAAGTGCGCTACAGGGCATGCTGGGAAATTTCAACTTTATCAGATGAGCCTGACTGGTGTGGCTCAGGGCATTGAGTGCTGGCCTGTGAACCAATGGGTCGCCTGTTTGGTTCCCAGTCAGGGCACATGCCTGGGTGGCAGGCCAGGTCCCCAGGTAGGGGTCATAGGCCAGGACTCCACAGAGGCCTACATCTATCTTGTACATAGATGTTTCTCTTCCTCTCTCTAAAAATAAATAAAATCTTAAACTTTATCGGGTGAGCAATAGTGAGCCGCTGAACGCTTTTAAAATGTATGTAAGTACAAATCAGAGGAGGTGACACTGAAGAGGACAGCAAAGTTTCTTTTGTTGTTCAAATTCTGATTCCATGCACTACATTCTTTGAAAAGCCAGAAGCATCACCCCCAGAACGTTGTATTCAAGCCTCTAATATTAGGCCATCATGGCTTTCTTGGTCAGACACCAGTTTGGTATCTGAAGAGACTAATGAAAGGGTAAGTCACTGACCAATAGTCCTGAAAAGTTTCTATTACCGCTATTGGCGTCCAATACCTTAAACAGAAACTATGGTGCTCTTATACCTCAGTGCTATCTACAAAGTAAAAATATTTCTTCCTTTTTAGTCTAAGACACATTCTGCTAAAAACAAAACCAAAAACACGTGCTTACCGTGAATGGATACAATTACTTAGAAAACAACCAATCTTGAATGATACCAAATTATATTAACTTTCAAAGCACAATCTAGTCACCCAAATGGCAAAATGGGACCAAACTGGCATTATGGCGGTAGTTGTCACCACCACAGTATTATTGAAATTTACTTAAAACTTGGCCAAGTCCAGACTCTGGGGTACCAGGAAGGAAAGGTCTAGAGACTGAGACCATTTGTCACCAATAATCAGCTTTAGTCAACCACAAGAATTACAAATAAAAAGTAAAGAGAGAACAAAATTCCAGCACTTTTCTTTCACCTTACTTAACTCCCAAACGAAGAATCAATTCCAGCTCTGACATCCGTTTATTCTACTACCTCTCTGAGCCTCAATTTCCTTATGTGTAAAAAGAGGCTAGTAAGTACCTACTTCATAGAGAAGTGCACGAACTAAATGGGAACGCATGTAAAGCAGCACAAGATCTGATCTGACCAACAGCTAGTGGTCAGTAAATAACAGGTTTCATTCTTCACTGTAAGCTTCAATGCCTCCATTAATTATCTCCCTGCAGGTTTCAGTGTGTCTTATGATGCCAACTGCAACAAATATTCACCGTCCGAAGACTTCTTCGAAGAACCAAGTTACACTCCAAAGTACCTAAGACCAGAACAAATACAGGGTCGCGGCAGCTGAGCTGTCACCACATCCGCTAAGGCCCGGGTCCCTTCTTCGGTTCCCCAGCGTTGGCGCCCAGCCCCGCCCCGCGACCGCACGGTGAGGGGGCGGTTTCCACCGCGCGCCCACAGCGCTCGCGGGAGGCCGGGCGGCCCTCCAGGCCTCCCACTCCCCTCCCCCACTAATCCTCGGCCTCCCCAGGCCTAAGGTCTTCCCGCCCCGCCCAGTGCCGCACCTTGAGGTGGGTGCGCAAGCCGCCAACGCCCCCAGACTGGTCGTTGATTTCGTAGGCGCCGGTCACCAGTAGGTCCTTGTGGATCTCCTCGCGGAGGCACTTGCGGGAGTTCACAGGCAGATGGAAGGAAATGGCGAAAACCGATCTGGGGACGAGCAGGAGAAACAGCAGCAACGCTACCGGGAAAGGCCCACGCTGGGCTTGTGGGCCAGACAGGCCAGACAAACCAGACATGGTGCCGGAGACTGTTCACCACCCGGGCCTCTACCGCGCCGGAACCGGGACGGCCCACGTGACTCACCCCTGCCCCACAAATGGCGCCGGCGCCATTTTGGAAACTGGCAAAGTGAGGAAGAATATTTAGTAAATCTTTTGAACGGGAAGAAAGACTGTGATACCACGCCACACCCACAAGTTAGAATGGTTACGTAAGATTTTTCTAAAATTTTCCGCTAGATCTGTTATTCTTGTTGAGTTCGGTGACTAGCCAGTCAGCCATAGCAAACAAGGGCAGACCTGGAAGTAATTCTCCTTACACTTACGGAAGCAGTGCCAGCAAATTTTAGGGTGGTGATACCATAGCAACCAAGCCCCAATAGGAAACGGCCACAAGGCCCTTTGCTGGACGGGCGGGGCTGCCACGAACGGAGCGCGCGGGGCGGGGCGGGGCGGAGCGTGCGTACTCCCTGAGGCTTGCCGCCCTGAGTGACAGTTGGGACGCTGACCACTGGAGAGGGGGACTTCGGCAGGCTGAGCGGAAAGATTCTCTGGCTATGGGGCGAGCGGGCGCCTGTACCTCAGAGAAGGTGTAGAGGTCCCCTGGTGAGTGTGAAGTGGACAGGCGGCCGATCCATGCTCCTAACCGGCATATCTGGGCTGGAGTAACGGCTCTCTGAATGTGCATTTTATGTAGCAAACATCGAGCGCCTTTAGTATGCTAGATAATGTTCCAACTAACTTTGGATTTGGAATTTCAGTTGAATAAACACCGTGTTTTAGTCCAGTCTCGGGGGTGGAGCTAATTTGGTTTACCAAATGAACGTTGTGAAGGGAAGGCAAATATTTGTGTTTTAAAGGCACAAACATTTTAGGGATCAAATTTGCTAGGCTTCAGTAAGCAAATGGACACAGTAATCAAACTTTCGTTTAACAAATATGTGTTGAGTACCTATTCTGTGCCAGATGCTCTGCCATGCGTGTATACCAACATGTTACTGATTGAACAGACCACTGCTGGGATGCTGTCAAATATTCAGGGCCGAAGAAAATGTGAAGATGAAAAGGAACTACATAACAGCCTGTGTTTGGACGCATCTACTTTGGGTAACATTTAGTGAACCTCTACAGAAATACCCAGAGAATGGACTACCTACTCTTGGTAATTAACGTGAATGCACTGGATTTATAACTCCTTTCAGTCCATTTAGTTTTTTTCCTGGAACTGAAGTCCTGCAAACAAAACAAGGACAAACAAAGCTGCAAAGCATTTAAAATTTTGACCAATATCGAGTTATAACTTTTATTAAGTGTCCACTTAGGAACATTTAGTTCAATTGTTTTATCTCTGATCTAAGATAAGATTACTAGTCTAGTGGTTCATCCTGACCATTTTCATTGGCGTTTTCCCTGCAGGGCTGGGAGTCAGTACCAAGCCGCTGTCTGTATTCTCAGTCCTGAGGCTCTGCTGACCGTCAGCAAGAGATTTGCAATCTGTAATCTAGTTGTGTGTTTTTTTTCCTTCAAATTCCTATCTTACATTTAGGTAATAGTTATCTATGTTTTTAACTAGTTTGTCATTTTCAAAAACCATGTGACATAGGCTGGGCAAGTCTGTTCATGTCACAGATAAGGTTCTGAGAGTCCAAAGAAATTCTGAGAGGCCCAAAGTCCCATAGTTTAAAAGTGACAAAGTCAGTCTAAGGGCCTGAGCCTTCTTCAGGAAGCCACTATTATTTACTTTACAGATGAAAACATTGAGACTTAGAGAAATTGTTACTTTCCTAAATCACAGCTCTGGAATCCTGTCTTGTCCTGTATTCTCAGTCATCTAACACTTTCTTGTCCCTCTTCCTTCTTTTATATTTTCCTCATTAGCACTCACCACTATCTAACACAATACACATTTTATATTTTGTGTTTTATGAGTCTGTTTCCCTAGCTAGGTTATGTGTTTGTGAGGGGCAGGGATTTTTATCTATTTTGTTCACTGTATCATCTTCTGAATCTGAAATAGAGCCTGGCACTTAGAAAGCAAAATAAATAGTGGTTCAAGGAAGGCCTAGCAGAAGGCCTAACACAAATTCCTTGCATGATTCCTTATGTTTTCACACAAATCCACAACATATCTAAAGTGTAGGTGTGGTTTCAGTTTCATTGACAATATGCAATTCTTGTATTTGAGTTGAAAAATGTGTTCTTGTTTCCATTCAAAGACAGAAAAAAAATCTCCCCTCTGTGCTATGGAACTGTGGGGCAGAGTAGCTACTCCTAGGGAATCCAACCTTTTAAATTGCATCTGCAATGAAAAAAGGTACCATTTTACATCCGTGAGGGGGAAAGGCCTCATTTTGAATTGGAGAGCAAATGGGAAGTGTCCCAAAACTAAAGAAAATGTTTCTTCCTGGTCTAACAGTCCTCTGCCATCCCCTTCATCCTGAAACTTGCCCAGCCAGACCCACCTAAGATTCCTGAAGCTGCATGAGCCTCTGGAGGTAAAGACATGTCACGAGGACACACCCCCGGCCCAGTCCGTCCCTAACCCCAGATTTCTCAACATGCTCTTTGTATGAGAGAGAGTGTGTTTAAAATGCAGCCCTCCCCAGACAATGAATCTGAAGCTCTCATTAAAAATCTGCATTGTAGTAAACTCGTCGGGCGATTCTGTGGCTGGGAATCCTTGGAAGCACTTCTGCCCTCTCATCGCCTCCTTTTACCAGCCTCATTCCCCAGTGTGGCTTGAGGCTCCCCAGCTCCAATGCAAAAACCGTCAAGGACTCCTAATTCCAGTGTCCCAGCCCACTCGTTTGTCTGGCCCTACTCACTGTGTATTTAAATAGCTAAAACAAGATGGGTTCTATGAAGATACAAAGACCCTTTTGGAAAGCAATTGGGCAATATTTCTCATGTGTCATGCTTTTTGACCTACAGAGTGATTCCAAGGACCTCTTTTATGGGTCTCCTAAATTCAGAGCCCCCAACGTGCTGGTCCTGGAACCTCTGCACTGCAGTCTAAGTGATCTCATCCAGTCCCATGACTGTAAATGCACCCATGGACCGTCACCTCCCAAACGTGGATCTCCAGCTTTGACCTCTCCCCTAAACACCAGAGTCTGTATCAGGCTCCCTATCTGACATCTCCACTTGGATGACTAAACGGCAACTCATACTTAACTCTTAATTTCCCCTTCTCCCCCACTCCCAAATCTACTTCTTCCCCATCTCAGTAAATTACACCACCTTCTACTTCTTCACTGAGGCCATCCTTGTTTCCTCTTTTAGCAAATCCTGCCAGTTCTGTGTCCTAAATTTATGACAATCAGTTTCTACTTCTCTCTAAGCTAGCGGTTGGCAAACTACAACCCACCTAGGCAGGCCAAATCCCCCATGCAACCTCCTGTTTGTTTGTTTTTTATCATCCAAGAGCTAAGAAGGGTTTTTACATTTTTAGAGGGTTGTTAAAAAGAAGGAGGAGGATGAGTTGGAGAGAGGGAAGAAAAATGTGCTGTAGAGAGTTTATGTGGCTCACCAAACCTAAAATATTTATTTATTATCTGACGCTTTACAAAAAAAATGTGTTTCTCTCACCTAAACAAGACAACTTTCCTACTATTGTCTTTACTTCCATACTTCCATCTTTGTCCCCCCTGTAATCATGTTCCTCAATATACCTTGACCGATTTATTTTTTTAAATGTGAATCAGCCCTGGCTGGTGTGGCTCACTGCTGGCCTGAGAACCAGATGGTCGTTGGTTCGGTTCCCAGTCAGGGCATATGCCGGGGTTGCAAGCACACAAGAGGCAACCACATATCTGATGCTTCTCTTCCTCTCTTTCTGCCTCCCTTACCCTCTCTTTAAAAATAAATAAATAAAATCTTTAAATTTTTTTAAAAATGTAAATCAGATCAATCAGAATAAAGCCCGAAAGCCTTGCCACAGCCCAAAGGCCACTGTGCTCTGGCTCCTGCCTACCTCTCTAATCTCATTTTCCCTGGTGACCACCTCCCACCAGACCCACCCAAGTATCTCCCAGCCTTCCAAACGGCTAAAACGCCTGCCCGCATCAGGGCCTTTGCATTTACTGTCTGCCTGGAGTTCTCTCGCCCAGATCTTGTCCCATGAGCTCTGGACTCTGCAGGCTGCTCCTCATCATTCAGGTCCCAGCTGTAGTCACCTCTGAGAGAGTCCACCTTGTCCCTAGGTTGCTTTCTTTTTTTCTTTTTAGCTCTTTATATTTTTTAAATCATTTTTTATTTTCAATTACAGTTGTCATATTATGTTAGTTTGAAGTGTACACCTCAGTGATTAGACATTATAATATAACCTACTGAGTGGTCATCCTGATAAATCTCATACCCATATGACACCGTACGTCGTTATTAGAATATCATTGACTATATTCCCTATGCTGTACTTTACAACCCCGTGACTACTCTGTAACTACTGTTTGTACTCCTGTATCCCTTCACCTTTTTCACCCACCCCAACAACACCCCTCTCATCTGTTGACTGTCCAAATGTTCTCTGTATCTCTGAGTCTATTTCTGTTCTGCTTGTTTGTTTATTTTGATTTTTAGATTCAATTGTTGATAGATATTTTACATACTTACTGTCATTTTATTGTTCATATTTTTTGTCTTTTTTCTTCTTAAAGAAGGCTGCTTAACATTTCATGTAGTACTGGTTTGGTGGTGATATACTGTTTTAGCTTTTTCTAGTCTGGGAAGTTCCCAAGGTTACTTTTATTTATTTATTTATTCATTTATTTATTTAATAGACAGGGGAAGGGAGGGATAAAGAGAGGGAGAGAAACATCGCTGTATGGTTGCCTCTCGTGCTCCCCGGGTACCTGGCCTGCAACCCAGACATGTGCCCTGAGAGGGAATCGAATCAGCGACCCTTTGGTTTGTAGGTGGGTGATCTGAGCCACACCAGCCAGGGCCACGCTTACTTTCTATCACATAATCTGGTTTTGCTATGCACATAGCACTTGTCACTATTTGAGAGTGTCTTGTTATTTGTTTTCTTGTTTACCACCCAGCCCCACTGGAATTTAATCTCTGAGACAGCCAGGTCTTTGTTTTGTGCCTGATACATCCCCGAGACAAGGCACAATATCCTGCACATAGTAGGTGTTCCAAAATGCTTGCTGAATGAATGAATAAAATAATACAACATGCTATAAACCACTTAGCACATCAACATAGAGCAGTTGTTCAATAAATGTCAGTTCCTCTATCTAGCACTTTAACTGCTACTTTTCATGTGGAGAAGCCGAGGTTCAAGGCTGTGAAGTGACTTGCTTCAATCCATACTGTGAGTCAGTGTTAGAGCCCAGAATGGAAATGAGAGCTCCTAACTGCAGACTGGTTTTCACACAGTGGTCATTATATGGGCTAAAATGTGATATTATTATTTAGTTCCCACTCTACTAAAAAGTTTGAGATTTCAGGGTAGTCTTTTTCTACCCTTACTCATATTTGTAATTCAATTTTTGTGGGTTTTAAGTGGGTGTAAGCCTTTTAGAACATCCATGAAGATGTTAATAGTACAAAACTTGTAGCATCTACTCATATCTCCCCTGAACTCACTTTCCTTGAAAAAACAAGATTTATCTTCCTCTCAGATTCTCATGGTGTTAAATTTTTATCTTCCTGGGTGGGAAACATGAACTCCAGTACCTGTTCTCCATGACAATTAATTACCTCCATCGATGTTGTCAAGATAAACTATGGAGACCCTGCTTTGTATACTGCAGCCTATAAATCCTGATTGCCAGGATCAAAGTTCTTCTAGTGATATGTGTGAGCTGAGATCACTAAGGAGTCTGGATTTAGCAAAAATTTTATTCGGAAGAAATTTAGAGATGATGCAAGCAAAAGATACAAAAAATGTGTCCCAACAGAATAAGTTTCAGAAAACATAAGAACTGTCACATGAACTGTCACCACTACCCACATACTTTGAGAACAAAACAAAGTTGAAAAGGACAGGATGAGAAGGGAAATGTCTCCTCTGCCCCATAATCACTGTTTGCTTATGGAGAACAGCAGTCCTAGAGCCCAGTGCAGAGAGAGGAAGTTCTGGAGTCCAGGAAGGCAGAATCCTAAGGCAGAAATTAGATGGAGAAACAAAAATCCACTGGACCAGATGGAAAAAAACAATTCCACTGGACCAAGGCAGAAATTAGATGAAAAAAAAAATCCACTGGACCAGTCGCAATGGAGGTAACATGGGACGAAAAGAGTTGCCAAAATGGGATGCCAGGGGAGAAGGAAGTAGGGTCAGGTAGGTAAGATGGGAACTCTTCACCTTATGTCTGTACCCACTGATGCTACAAAGAAGGGATAAAGTATTGAGAAAGGAAGGTGGGAGAGAAGAAAGAAAGAAGGAAGTTGCTAGTACTTTGTGAAGTAGCTGCAGAGTTGAGGCTTTCCAAAGGAGAACTAATAGAGAATCAAATGATATCCACCCCCAAGCATGTGCCTATTTTACACTCCACACCTAGAGACAGCCTTGCCTGAAGACTGTACACTCACAGATCCTCAGTAGAGCTTGAGGTTATTTCAAAAGCACTTGGAAATCTTAAAGCTTGCTAGAGCGGGGGACTACATTGTTGTCAGCCTTCATTCCTGGTTCTGAGAAGATTTTGGATTTCCTCTCCAATGCTTTTTTCCCCACTAGATAGGCCACTAAGCAGTATCTGGTGTCCAGCAGTCTCTGAGATCCACCAAAACTTAATGTCTTTCAAGAAAAATTCTATCTTGCAAGAGATATGGACCATACGGACAGAAAAGAGCACTAGCTGCAGGCACCTTGATAATGCCCGTGCTTCTTCCCCTTTATTATTCACATGACTCACCTCTACACACAGGAATCCCCTTAGCAACTTTAAGAAAACTGCCAATGCCTAGGTCTCACCTAGGACCCAACCAGACGGCCGAAAACATATCTGGGTATGGTCCATAGGGATGTCATATTTCAGGGATCCCCTAACTTTGCTGTTCATTGGAATCATCTAGGGATCTTTTTTATTTATGTATTTATTCATTTTAAAAAAGATTTTATTTATTTTAGGCAGACTGGAAGGGAGGAAGAGAGAGGGAGAGAAACATCAATGTGTGCTGGCCTCTTGCGCTCCCCCTACTGGGTACCCGACCTGGTCCACAACCCAGGCATGTGTCCTGGCTGGGAATCGAACCAGCAACTCCTTTGATTCACAGGCCGGCGCTCAATCCACTGAACCACACCAGCCAGGGCTCCTCTGGGGATCTTTTTAAAAAGTGCTGATGCTGGAATGTTCCCCAGATGATGTAAGTGGTGTAGGATACAACCAAAGCATCAGAATTCTTTAGATCTTTCCTGTGATGCAACATGCATCCAGGGTTGAAAACTAATGTTCCAACCTAATCCCTGCCCATTTCTATTTCAGCACCCAACCTTTCAATGAGTTTCTAGTGGCATATGCCCAATAAATATTTCTCGGTTTGATTAACATTCCTGTTTCTCCTGCTGAAACTCTGCCGCCCTTTCTCCTAGGAACTGGCATGGAGTTGTTCCTCTAGTAACTAAGCATTTGGAACACCAGCTTGGGGACAAGGTCCATTCCTTTGCCAGCTATGCTCTCAGCTCCAGCGTTAGCCAAGAGGGAGGAATGGGAAGTGAGGGCTTCAGATGAGGAGGAAGCTCTCTCTGCAGGCACATGAGGGAGCCTTTCCTTCTCCCTTGCAGAAAGTCGTTGTGGCACATGGACAAAGGAAGTATTAATAAGCTTTTCTAAAGAGGTACTTCTCTAAGATTTGGTGTTTCACAGACCACAACCAGTGCTGTCCGTTCCACAGATGGCCAACTTCTGCATTTTGGGGATGGGCTTCCGAAGATAGATCCACTTGCATCCCTAAAGCAGAAGATGCAGCTCTGGGTGAGGGAATCATCAGAGTCTCTAAGCCAGAGGTCAAAAGCTACGACCCACAGACTGGTCAGGGACAAGAAAGACAACCACCAAGTAGTCATTAGAAATAATCGACTCTTTTGGAGTGAAGTTAAAGTGATGACATTAGAGCTTTAAGATAGCCAGGGCTTCATGGCAAAGCCACTCTGAAAGTCATGGACTGGGCATTCCACTGCTCTAGAGAGCGGTCTGGCCCTGCCACCCACGTACAGGTGACTTTCAGCTGGAAATTATGCTTTCTAGGTGTTGACATCTCCTTTGTAAAATGCAAATCCAGAGACTGAGGACAGAACCTTTCTTTGGCTTCTTACAAGCCTGCATCCAAAGAGAGGTGGGGAAGTTGCGAGTTTGCAGAGATGCCACCACTACATCATTACCAGCTGTGCTCCACCACTGCCTGTAGAGCACGCTGCCCTGGCAGGGGATTTGGCAGTCACAGCTAAACTGCCTGCAGGCTGTGATCTCCACAACTCAATGTTTAATTGCAAAGACATTCCCAGGGTGAATGGTGTGACTAGGACAAAAGCCTCTGTATTAGTTAACTAGCGCTGCCATTATTTAGCCTGAACTTGGTGGCTTACAAGAACAGAAGTATATTTAGTTGCAGTTTTAGAGGCCAGCAATCTGAAATAAAGGTGTCAGCAGAGATGTGCTTTATGTGAAGGTTTTAGGGGAGAACTTTTCCTTGTCTCTTCCAGCTTCTGGTGGCCCCAGGCACTGCTTGGCTTGTGGCCACATAACACCAATCTCTGCCTCTGTGTTCAAGTTGACTTCTCCTTTCCTCTCTGTCTCTCTCCTCTGTCTAAGGACACTTGTCATTGGATTTAGGTCCCATCCAAATAATCTGGGATGATTTCATCTCAAGACCCTTAACCTACTTAAAACTGCAAAGATTCTTTTTCTGAATAAGGTCAGGATTTCAACATATCTTCTGAGGGGACACAGTTCAATCCAGTACAGCCTCCAAATAGGGAAGGAGAGAGGGACATACAAAATCCTATCTATTCTTAAACCCCAAGTCAAATGCCACTGTATCTAGGAGACATTGCCACTTCCCATCACCTAGATTTTGTCTCCACTGGGCCATCTGGGTATTCCTGTACTGCCCATGAATTCTCCCCTAACTTCTAGACCAGCTGCACGAGAATTCCCTAAGGATCTTGTTAAAATATAAATTTCTGAGGCCCTGTGGGAGCTGTAGGCTTTGGTGTAGACATGTCCAAGTTAAAAAATCACACCACACACAACCAGTCCTGAAAATGACACAAAAGGCATCAAAAAACCCTTATCACAAAGATACAAATCTCTTAATGGGGTAGACCTCAGATTCCTGAGGAACATGTGCTTTGCCAAAAAGCACAACAAGAAGGCCTGAAGAAGATGCAGGCCAACAATGCCAAGGCCGTGAGTGCCTGTGCCGAGGCTATCAAGGCCCTCATAAAGCCCAAGGAGGTCAAGCTTAAGATCTCAAAGAATAGCAGCCACAAGCTCTATTAAGTTGTTTACCTCACTTGTCCCAAGCTTGGGGAAAATGTTCATGCCTGCCTTGCCAAAGGTCTTCATCTCTGCTGGCCAAAGGCCAAGGCCAAGGCCAAGGCTCAAACCAAGACCCAGTCTGCTGCTGCAGCAGTGTCTGCGACTATGGCTCCAGCTCAGGTTCAGGCTCCCAAATGTGCCCAGGCCCCTACGAAGGCTTCCAGAGTAGAGGCCTCTGTCTGTTGATGTGAAGGTAGAAGAACTGGTGTGGCACCTGGGCTGCTGTCTGCGTGGCCTGGGTCTTCCTGTGCTGTTTGTACAAATAAACCTGAGGCACACTCTGTCACTTAAAAAACCCCCCCAAAACAAAACTGAAACAAAAACCCACAAATTTCTGTCCTCCGTGCTCCAGCTCCTACCACTGCCACTGCTGCCAGTGTCGGGCTCTCTGGGCGTGGGGTCCTGGAGCAGGCATCTTAGGTCACCTCCCTGGGAGATTCTGACGCACCTGAGGTTTTAGAAGCCTTGTGTCAGGCTGTGAGCCCCATGACCAGTTCTCGCATGTACCTCTAGATGGCTTACATTTATTGCAGCCGATGAGAGGCGGCCCTGGAGTCGGAGTGCCTGAGTTCTCCCACCCACTTACCGTGACTTCAGGCGAGTTACCTGCACTGTCTGTGCCTCAGCTTCCTCGTGTAAATGGGAATAAATATAGTGCCTACCTCAAAAGGAGGTGGTTAGGATTCAGTGAAATAGAACATATAAAACACTTAGAACAGTGTCTGGCATATAGTAGGCCTTCAGTAAATCTAAGCTGTTTGTTAGGAAGTCGAACAGACTGGCAGTTGCTTATGTTTTCACTGTGTTCCCAGAACCCTCCCTCCCAGGAACATACCTTGACTTTTCCACCGTCATCAGCCTTTGCTGTCTGCATGTGTACTGAGTACTTCTTTATTATCTTTCTGCTGTGCTAAGCTCAATCTGTGCTTTATTTCATTTTGCCTTCACAACGATGGTATAGGGCAGATGATATTATAATCTCCCATGTTATGGATAAGTGAAACCAGAAAAGACACCGGAGTTCAGGCTGCCTGTCACTACCAAACCCAATGAGCGATGACAGCAATTGAATCTTTATGGGCGCTTTATTCAGATGGCCGGTGATCTGAGAAGATGGTGGGTTCACACCCTAACAGACCATCCTAAATTCCATTTTAATATGGCCCTTTTTATAAGGAGAACGAAGTGTAGATAAGGGGTTTGGAATTCAGGGAAAAGTTAATTGGATTCAGCATTCTCTCCCTGGGCGGTGGTATTTAGCTGTGCCCCGGGCGGTGGTCATCTCATCCTGGAGGCAATGGCTCAGATACCATCTTGAATTGCTTGCGGTCCTCCTGAGGCACAAAGGTGGAACTGCTTATGGTCTCCTGGGGTCAGGGTGGGTCATACCAGTTCCTGGAACAAAAGCTTTTACGTGTATCGATTACTAAGCTTATTAGCTATTACGTAAACTAAATTTTTCCAACTCTTAAGTCCCCTATCATAAAGACACTGAGGGTCAGATAGGTTAAGTAACTAACCCAAAGTCCCTCAGCCAGTGGATGGTGAGGTGGGGACGTGAACTATCAGCTCGGTCCCCACTGTCGCTGCCACCCTACACTCCCACTGCCACCCCGACGGCATTCCACGAACCGTTGTCAGGCCCTGCCATCTCTCCGAACCAACATCCTAAACGTCCCCTCACACAGCTTTCCCACATCAAGTTCCATCTCTTCTGAACCTGTCACACCAGCTTTCCCATGCTTTGCCTTCTGGGAGGGGGACTCTTCAAGAAGATGTTCTCTTTTCAGAGGTATTGAGTCAAACTACTCTTCGCTTTCATCTTCCTGGGGAGCTCCTTCAAATCCTACATCTGTCCCCAGGGTGCCCCAAACCCAAATCCCGGTCTCACATGCGGGGCTTCTCCCACGGCACCCAGGCGGCCCTTGTGTCCACTGAGAGCCACCCTTCCTCTTCCTTCAGGTCTGGGGCTCTTTCAGGGGAGGACGCCTGGAGGCCTGGAGGCCTGGAGGCCAGGGAAGCCAGCAACCAGCCAGTCCTTAGGTGCTGCTCCCATCCTCCCCTGACCCCCTGACCCCTTCCCTCAGCCCCTGTGGGGGGGGGGGGGGCGGCTCTCACCCTGAGCCATTCTGCAGTCCTCCCTCCCACTTCATGTCCGCCCCTGCCCAGGGCCTAGGACCACCAACGGGCACCACCCGGACCACCACGGGCACAGGCCTTATCACTGCACAAACACTTCCTCTTTACCCCAGACTGCCTCTCACACAATAGGCAATCAGGGTAAACTTCCTCTGGCAATTCACTGAGCAAACACTCATTGCGCCTTTGCTGCAGGCTAAGACCTTTGGGATCCCAAACCCGGCCTCCACCTTGAGGAGCTGTGAACCTGGGTGAGACAAAGTACAGACGTGAGGAGCAGAGGCCCTGAGGCCTTGTGGCCAGCACCTGCCCTTCATTAGCTCTCTGTACCTTGGAACAAGTTGCCCTTTCTGATCCTGAGTTTGATTAGCTGTAAAATTGGAATAATGCTGCCTAGCTTGTTGTGAGAATTAACTGAGATCTGCCAAGCCTGATAGAGCACCTGAGTCATTGGGGGAGGGGGTCGGGGAGGGAGGCAGGATCTGCCAGGAGCTGGAGGAGGCTGGTTCAGGCAGAAGAGGAATGCGGTTACAGGAGCAGCTCCTCCAGGGGCTGATTTCTGCCTTGAAAGCAAAATGCTGTAAAGAATGGCTCTATTCCCTGCTCTTTTCAGGTCTAGGAGTAGTTGTGGTGCCACCTTTCAGGTATAAATTGAGTGGTCCCTGCATACGACAGGGTCAACCAATCGGTTAGCGTGTTGAGGAACACAGATGTGGGGTGGTGGCTGTGGTTAGTCATAACACGTCCGTCCATATTACAGGATGAGTTGGTTTCCTAGCTAAGTGCTAACTCTGTAGACACAGCCCACAAAGGAGAGATCACTGAAGGCCTGGAGTAGCTGGGAAAATTCTCACTGTTGAGGAGTCAGTATGCAAAATTCACATCCACCGACCCAGGCAAAACCATCACAGACGGGTCAAACCATCGGGGCGAAAACAGTTCCCTCCCTCCACTCCTTCATCAAAATGTGCAAGTAAAAAGGACAGCCTTTAAATCTCCATGTTCTTTCTTAATATATTAGGGCTGCCTCGTGCTCTGGCTTGGGTTTGTAGGAAACACAGGGGAGGAATAGGAGAGAAGGCACAGAGGGGCTGGGCACTGGGGGAGAGCATTTGGTGGAGGTCTGGGGGACAGAGTGACAGCAATTGAATCTTTATGGGTGCTTTATTCAGATGGCCGGCACTCTGAGAAGATGGTGGGTTCAAGTTCCCCACCATCTTCTGATCTCAAATCAGGTACCTACCTGATCTCAAATGGGGCGGTGACATGGGGAGAGTGATGCTGACCATCCCTCCACTGAAGGAAGACTCTAGAAAAGGACACCAAGAGGACACAGCACCATGGTGGATGGAGCCTCGGCAGGACCTTGGTGAAGTTACTTTACCTCTTTGAACCTCAGTTGCCTAAACTCTAAATGAGAATAACAGCATCTGTTCTACGGAGCTTTCTGTGAGGACTGCGAACTACAGAACACAGCCTGCCAGCATGTGGGTGTCAAGTTCTCTTCCCCACTCTCAAGCTTCTAGGAATGCCTTAGAAATACAAGACTGATTATATTTAGTGCCTGGCTCCCTCCCCTGCCAACCCATGGTTAAATTAGAATGAAACTACTGATGCTAAAGTTTTTTCCAGTTCTCGAATTCTCCATGTGGACTGGGTGGGAGAGTCATCAGATCACCTCCTGGGGACTTCGTGCCGATTCTGAGATGCACACGCAGTGCCCCTGTGTGCAAGAGCATTTTAGGCAGCACCCTGCAGGAGGATGGGGGAACTCCCAGGAACCTGACCGTTCCTTTTCTGTGTAAGTTTCCTGTTTCCGGGTTCCTTCACTCCCTTTTGCTGAGATTTACCTTGGCTGTGTCAATGGCGGAGAAGGGAGGGGTAACTTCAGTAGAAAAGAGAGAGTTGCTGGTTGGCCCCACTACGCTGAGTGAGGATGCAGGCAAGCTACCTAAGTGGCTCATTTCAGCTCACGCGGAAAAAGAAAGTTACAATAGGATGTTGGACCCCGGAAAGATGTCTCAGGCATCAGCCAGAGCTTGGGTCCTGGAGAGTTCACCTACACACAGTGATTCTCAGTTCTGAATGCATATAAAATATCCCAGGAAGTTTTGTTTAAAAAAATCCCGTTAGCCTGGCCCTCATCTATGAGATTCTGATTCTCTTGGCCTTTGGTGGTGGCTATGGACCCTTGGAACTTTGCTAACAGTGCCCCCAGGTGACTTCACTGTGCAGGTGGGGATGAGGAGCCTTCCTCCCCAGGCTCCATTGGCTTTCTAACTCTGGGAGTCCACATGTCTGGTAGGATGTGGATGTGGCAGCCACAGAGACTTGCCTCCATCCTGGCTCCTGGCAGTCCACTCTGGGACACAGCAGCCAGAGCCATGCTTTTAAAATGTAAATCAGATTGCCATCCCTGTCTCGCTTCAGTATCTCCAGAGTGCCACGTGATAATCCCAACCCCTCACAGTGGCCCGCAGAGGCCCCCCATTCCCTCTCACCCCATCCCTCCTGGTGCTGGATGCTTTCTGTCCCTCAAACACACCACACTCCTCCTGCCCTGGGGCTTCTCACTGACTGTGTCTCTGCCTGGGGCGCTCTTCCCCAGCTTGGTTTGGGGCTGGCTTCTCCTCACCCTCTGGGCCTCACAGGCCCCCTTTTCAGAGAAGCTTCCCTCACCTGCCCAGTGCACGTGGTGCTCCTCCCCACATGGTGCCTCCTTTTCACATCACCGGGAACCCTACCCTGCCGGAAAGTGAGATCCATGAGAACAGGATCCTGTCTAACTGGTTTATGGCAGTGCTAGCCCAAGTGGATTCTCAGTAACTGTTTGCTGAACAAATGAGTGAACGTGTACATAACATATGTTTATATATCAAAACTGTATGTTTTCAGCCCTGGCTGGTGTGGCTTGGTGGATCGAGTGCCAGCCCGTGAACTAGAAGGTGGCCAGCTTGCTCCCAGATAGGGCACAGGCCTGGGGTGCTGCCAGGTCCCCAGCTGGGGGGGTGTGAGAGGCAACCACCCCCCAGGTTGCCTCTCTTCCCTCCCTCTCTTTCTCCTTCCCTTCCCCTTTCTCTAAAAATAAATAAATAAAATCTATGATAAAGAAATAAACAAATGCTTCTAAAAATGGCATGT
>PVKM010022073.1:0-22107 GCA_004027735.1 Carollia perspicillata
TTTCTTGCCCAGCCAGTCTGGGGAGGTCTCTTACCAGAGGCCCCCGGGCTGCCAGGTCACAGGAATTAGGCAACAGCCACATGCATATCAGGAGACCATTTGTACAAGAATAGAGGCTGACTCTGTCTTAGGAAAGAAGGAAAGTTGGGGCCACATGGAGAAACGTTAGAATAGATGAACTTGGGCACTCCAAGTTACTGCAGCGAGGGTGCTGTGAGATACCACTATGAGGCTGGGGATGGGAGTCCAACCAGGCCAGCTAGAGGCTTGATGACACGGCAGAAAACAGGAAACAAAAGCGCACACCTGCGTGTCTCCACAGGTGCTGCAGTTCACGCAGATCTTCGGCCGAGTCTCTGTGAGGAAGGAGGGGAAACAAGTTCCACCACTTGTGTCAGTCAATTCACAGGCTGAATGCATATCTGTAAGCACCTGGTAGGTGTCAGCCCCTGTTCAAGGCACCAGAAACACAGAAGTATACGAGTATAAAAGAGGCAAAAATTCTTGCTCTCAGAGCTTGTATCTGGCAGGGGGAGAAAGGCAAAAACCCAAGATAAATGTCTGGTTTAAAGATAAACAAAATTGTTTTGTTTGGGGATACACGTACCTGTGGTAAAACCATAAAGAGCGAGAAGATGCTACATGCGGAATCAGTGGTTTGGTAGTAGATTGAAGTGAAAGCGACCACAGACCTGCCAGGCAGTCACTCTTGAGCTTTCCCAGGTTGAGACCTGTCCTTTGTGGTCCAGCCTGGCTCCGAGCCATTCCTGCTCCTTTCAGTGCTCAGCGCCAATCAGCCCATAGAAGGACTGAGACTGGGTCTGTTGATTGAAAAAATGCTCCTGGTTAGACAATTTGTGTGCGCAAGAATCGGGAATAGACTAATGTCTCTAAATAGCTCAATGGGATGACCTCTGACCTGGGTACCCATGATCAAGTGCTCTGTTCCTGTGAACAGCTCTCCTCCTGCTGGGGTGCTTGGCCGGGGGTGGGGGTCATGTCCCAGGCACTTTTGCTTTAGGTGCCTGTTCCCTGAATCCTTGCTGAAAACCTGGCGTGTGCTCTGGGAGGCAGACGTGCAGGGTCCCGGCAAATAAGCTAGAGCCCGTGCTGTGACCATGTCATTTATATCCCTTCATTAGGAAATATTTCAATCTGCTATATTTCAAATGGTGATTTATTCGCTATTTTTCTTAATTTAGATTTTGTATCAGACCACAGCTGATAATTGGATTAATCACATTTCCGGTCATGACATTCTAAACATTGCTCCATGCATGGCCTCTTTTATTTACTTCTTTGTTGGATGGTTTCCCTTAATGATGTCATCAGGAAGTGGGACTACATTCAGAAGCTTCTGCACAGCAAAAGAAATAATCAACAAAATTAAAAGGCACCTATGGAATGGGAGCAAATATTTTCAAACCATATATCCGATAAGGGGTTACTATCTAAAGTATATAGGGAACTCATTCAACTTAGGAGTAAAAAAAAATACTGATCTAATTTTAAAACATTCAGAGGCCTAAATAAACATTTTTGCAAAGAAGATATTTAAATGGCCAATGGGAACATGTACATTTACTCAACATCACTAATAACCAGGGAAGGGCAAATCAAAACCATAGCAAGATATCACCTCGTACCTGTTAGAATGATGGTTATCAAAAAGACCAGGGAGCAGTGTTAGTGAAGAATGTGAAGGAAAGGGAACCCCTGTAGCTGGGGATGTAAGTCTGTGCAGCCACTGTGTGCAGCATGCAGGTTCCTCAACAGTGAAAATGAGAACCAGCATATGACCCAGAAATTCTCCTCCGAGGATTTATAGTAAGGAAAAGTAATACCAAGTGGAAAAAGTACATGCACTCTTATGTTTATTTTGTCATTATTTACAATAGCTAAGACATGGAAACAACTTCAGTGCCCATCAATGGATAAAGAAGATACATCTCTATATAATATATATGAAATGTGTTATCTGTATATAATATAAATGGATATTATATATAATATCTATATTATATACCTGTAATCTACATATCATTAGATTATAATCTACATGTATTATGTATAGATAATATTAGGATAGATAATCTCTATATAGGATATATAACCTCTATATAATCCCTATGTATCCTATATTATCTCTATATAACATATAGATATATAATATATATAGTGGAATATTATTCAACCACTAAAAGGGCATTCTGCCATTTGTGACAGCATAGATAGACCTTCAGAGCATTATGCTGAGTCAAGTAGTTCTTTTGTTACTCATTATGCTACGTCAGAGAAAAACAAATACTGTATGATCTCAATTACATGTGGAATTTAAAAAAAGCAAATTTATAGAAACCAAGAACAGATTGGAGGCTGCCTGGGAAAGGGAATAGGGCTGGGGAGAAATGGGTGAAGGTAGGCAAAGATATAAACTTCTAGTTATGAGATAAATAAGTGCTGCGGGTGTCATGTTGAGCAGGGTGACTATAGTTAACAGTGTTGTGTTTAAGACGAGGATCTTAAAAGTCCTCATCACAAGAAAAGTATCCTGACTACGTGATGTGATGGATGTTAAGTAGACTTATTGTGGTAATCATTTCACAAGATACACGTGTGTCAGAGTCATTATGTTGTACACCTTAATACCTTACACTTATATGATGCTATATGTCAATTATATCTCATTAAAACTGAAGAAACAATGTCATTTATTAATGTAGCATTTAGAAAACCTCCAAAGAACTAGAACCATGATGGTAACTGACATGCGCCATTTTCGGTCCTCCTCCATCACTCCAGCTTATACACAAGGCAACCTCCATCCTGCACACAAGGCAACCTCCATCCTGAATTGGTGTCTGCCTTTCCCTCGTTTCCTTTTCTATTAAAATTATTTTTAAGTGTATAAAAATGAGTATTGAATTATGTGTTATCTTCTAAGGACTTCCTTTTTTCCACTCAGTATTATATTACTGAGATTTATTCATAACATTGCCATCGTAGTTCATTCATTTTGACCACGGCATCATATTCTATTATGTGATCATAGCACGGTTTAGTCACTGTTTATTCGTGATTGTTCATGTCTCCCGCCATGGGTTCTTGGGTTGTTCAAACGTTTCATTATTATGAACATGGTGTTAAGGCTCTCTCTCCTGTGGAACTGCTGCTCGCAGGGGGTGCTGTTTTCCCACTGGCTGTAACCACTTCATTTAAAGAATATAATGTGCTATCATATTGTGTCCTTGATTCGCCTTTTCTCCATCACTAATGAAACTGAATATCAACTTCAAATACTTATTTGCTGTGAGTAGGTCCTCTTCTATGAAATGCATGTGTGCACCAATGTTTGGAGAAAGATGAAATTAGAACCTTCCCACATGTCCTATACAAAATCAACTTCAGGTAGATTAAGGACTTAAATATAAAGAAGGAAAACTTATGCTCATGTTAGAATATATATGTGAATATATTTTAAACCTTGTAGGGGTGGGTCTCCTAAACAAGACACAACATTTATATCTGTAAGATACTGATGCATTTGACCATAAAGTTAAGAAGTTTTATTCATCAAAAGACAGATTCAAGGAAGTGCAAAGGCAAGTTACCAACTGAAAGACAATATTTATAATACATACCCTCAACAAAAGATTAAGATTCTATTAATATTAAGAATAACTCTAAACCATTAAGAAGGACATTAAGAGCAATAGAAAAATAAGTAAAAGGCATAGATATGTATTTCTTTTATTTCTCTTTTTATCTATCTATCTCTAGCTATCTATCTATCTCTATATCTCTCTCTATATATATGTAAGAGTTTGGACATAGTAAGTTGAAATTATTATAATATTATTTCTGGATTTAAGGAAAAAAAGCCTGGGTTCAAGTCCTTGCCCTGACACTCATTGTGTGATCTCTGGCAAGTTTTCTTGAACTTTCTAAGTCTCAGTCCCTCAACTGTAAAATGTTTTTGTATCATCAACTGGTGAATAGATAAACACCATGTGGGATATCCATATAGTGGAATGCTATTCAGCCACAGAAATGAAGAACTACTGTCACATGCTACAACCTGGATGAATCTTGAAAACATTCTCCTGAGAAAGGTTTCAGGCACAAAAGGTCATGTGTGAGTTCTTTATATAAAATCTGCAGAGCAGGCAGATCTTCGGAGACAGAAAGTAGATTAGTGGTTGCCAAGGGCAGGACCATAGGGAGAATGGGGATGAATGGGCAGGGGTGCGGGGTTTCTTTTTGTGGTGATAATATTCTGGATTAGGTAGCGGTGATGGTCGCACATTTTGTGAATACACTAAAACCACTGAATTGTACAATTTAAAATGGTGATTTATGATCTGCAAATTATAGTTCAAACTTTAAAAAAAGAAAAATGTTATTGTGAGTGATAGCTCATATAAATGTCTCAGCATATTGTCTGGCACAGAAAAATCATGCAGAAAGAGTAGTTTTAAAAAATGCTATTCCATTTTCTTTTGCTTCACTTTTCTTCTAGCTATAAATATCTCTCTTCAGAATGTATGTTATGTGACTCATGTTTCACATAGCATTGTGGAAGATCAGAAATAATCTTCAAGAGTAGGACCAAAAGAATCATGATGACTGTTCATGTAAATAATTGCTACCATTTATTGCTTCGTAGACACCAATCCCAATTCTATATATTTTCTTTAAAAAAAAGAATATTCTTGTTAAATCTGCAGAACAATTGTATAAGTTGTCCTTATAGTACTTTTGAGAAAACTGAGGTTCTTCTGCTCAAGATCAAACAACCAGTTGATCTGGGAATAAAATAAAAAAACTTTGAGCCTCCTTAATCTCCTTTCTGCTCTACTACATTATATAAAGGTATCAATTACTGTGGGGAAATGCTAAAGAATTTCAAAATCTGTTACAAAGCACTTAAATCAAATGCATGTTCATATTATTTAAAAACAAAGCTCTCTGCATAGCAACAGGATTTTTCTCTCTGAACACCAAAGATTGTATTTTATGAATAGACTGCTACCAGTGGTGGTGATTTTACTCCTGAAATTTTCCTTATCTCCTTTCATATACTACACAAAATATGGACGAACTTATAGTTTGGAAGAGGAACCAAATTAGTCATTTAAATGTCAATTCTGTGAATGTCATTTTAATCAAAGCACTTGAAATTCCCTTCTCATTATTCTTTACAGCATCTCTCATAATTAGTAAGCCAGTATTATGGTGTCAGAAAAATTTGTAACTGACAGCATATACCTGGAATGCCATCAATAAAAATATCAGACTATAAAATCATTAAGAAGTATAGCCTTCTAGCAAGTTGGCTTCTGCGAACAAGTCTCCATAGAGATTTTATTTTTACCCCAAGCTTTATTTGATCTATTGGCAACCACAGGACTTTGAGCTAGGGCTGAAGATGTCACAAGAATAGTTTCTTTTATGAGATGATTTTTCTCATCACTGCACTGATTCTCCGACTAGACTGTTCTTCACCAGGGGTATGGGGCTTGAGGTCACCACGCTTTCGGAAGAAGCCCTGAAATGAAGCCAAGGACATTTGAATGGAAAGCAAAATTTTCCTCTTTCCACTCGGGCAAACTGCATTTCGTGCACAAGAGGCAATGTTTCAAGGAGGAGAGCTCCTTTCCCAGCATAGCAGAGAGCAGACGTCACATCGACGCCGATGCTCCTGCTCTAAGGGAAAACTAACCTTCGTTGCTGCGTTCTATGGTGGGGACACTGCAGCGTTTTTCTACCATGTCCTGTGTCACTCATCCTGCGTGGTTGCTCCTCTCCCCTGGCCAGGAAATTGAAGCTTAAAGCTGTTAAGTGGCTTCCTCGGCTAGTAGATAGAAGGTAACAATTAGAAACTGATTGACGTCCGACCCCTCCGTTGAGGCTACTTTCATATAACGTGGTGCTGCCTCTCAGAGAAACACATTGCTTGAGCAAGAAAGAATATTATGAACATAAGAATGACCTAATTCTTGTCACACAATGCACTCTAAAGGGGGAATTTAGGAGCTTGTAATGAAGAGTTATTCTGTTCTCAAAGTAAGGATAGTCCTATTTGTACAATTTAATAATTCTGATTGTTATGAGGTGGGGGGAATCTTATTTCTTATTGTTTATTGTCCTGGGGAAAAACTGCTATTTTCCCATCTTGTTCTCATTCCTGCCCTGGGAGGAGGATGACCACGGGGAGATTGCTGAGGGTGTCACATCCTCTAACCCTCCCCCGTAGCCACTGCATGTGACACAGGCACTTCCCTCATCTCGGGCTCTTGCCCTCTTCATCCCTCTACCTGGAACATACTTATTCTATGTATTGAACTCAGTTACTTCCCAGTTTTTGCTCAAACATTGCCTTCTTGGTAAGGCCTACCAGCACTGCTCTTCAAACTCACAAACTGTTCACATCCTTCTCCCCAGTCTCACTGTCCCTCCACTATTTTGTTTTCCATGACACTATTTTCCAATGCAGATCATTGATTATGTGTATTGCATATTGGATGCTCTACCAACTGAAACGTAAGTTCTTTGTGTGTTTAGTTCATTGGTGTTCATTTCAAATGCTTGCGACCAATTTGTTTAGTGAATGAACAGATGAGTGAATGTGAGACTGTACCTTTCTGTACCTTTTCTACTTCCTCCCATTTCTGTTTGCAAACTGTCAATTATTTACTGACTTCTGTTTGTTTGTGAGGCCATGCTAAAAACGGCAAGGGGCGGGCAGCTCACACGGAGCTTCGGCTCTACTCCAGCGCTTTCCCTGGAGCTGGGACTCGGTGGGCCTGCTACTGAAGAGCACCGCTCGCATGGTCTACAAATGCCTCCAGCTTCCCAGCCTGTAATATGTACTTCCTTCCCTCTGCACTACAGCAGAATCAGGAAGGATAAACAAATTTCAGTTTTTCTATGGAACATGCTCTGCTGCCCCTGTATTTGGTGATGCCTGCGGCATAGGCTAATGCCACCACAAAAGAAGCAAATCTAGAAAAGACTTGGAGAGATGACCATTGGTGTAGTCTTCTTTGTAGTCATTGAGTTTTTTTCAAACCCACCCCCAAGGAGATGAGAATCACACCTTCCTAGTTTATCTACACAGAAAGGCTCCGGGATTCTCTTCATTAGCTCATTTTCACACCCTCGCTTCACCTCTCAGTGCTGATCGCTGTGTTTGGTGGTGCTGTTTGCACTTCTAACCTAAAATCCTCCTGCTCCATTTTAAATCTACTTCATCACTTATTCACAGATGTAGAGTGTGTTGGTGATGTTTACCATTTGTGTACATCTACACTTAAGATTCCCTTTACACCACCAACAGAGAGTTGGCCTAATAACCCCAACACACTCAGATATATCAAATTTTCCCTTTTATTTTCATATAGGTGATGTCAATATTGTCAAGATTCCTCCTTCCATTTTCCAGATGAGGAAACAATATTTTAGAGGTGTTAAATGATTCACCTAAAGATACTATAGCTATGGAATTGTTGTACCTTATTTCAGTCTGATGACTAATGTCGTCTGACTCCAAGGGCACGACATCAGAGATTTCCAGCTACCACCCAAAACATACAGCTCCTCTTACCCACTTACTGGCTGTATCAGAAGTGCCGGGCGCATCAGTGACTAGCTGAGTGGAATACGTTTCCCAGACTGCCCCCTGGAGTTGGCTATGGCAAATGCAGTGGGAGTGGTGGGGGTGTGCCTAACCTTCTCTGGTGGCTCTTGCCAGGATGCCCCTTCCGCTTGTCCAGGACACTGGGAGGGAGCATCCAGGAAGACTCTGGAATACTAGAATAGGCATCAAGCTGCGTCCCTGAGCACCTGCTTTGGACTCTCACATGAGGAAACAGACAAACAAAAAAACCCAAACTTAATTTTTTCAAGTCACTTAATCTTTGTTACTTCAGCTTAGCTTTTCCCAATTTATACAATTCAGATTGCCATTTTGCTGGAACATTTTCAGTGCTGGGAGGTTTAGTACTTTCTACAACATCATAAAGGTTAACTTTTTAAATGTTCAGTCAAAATGTTCTTTTCTATTTTTTCTAGTTTTTCCCTTTTAGAGTAACCAGAATTTTAGTACACTTCTTCAGAATAAACCTGCAAACATCTGACCACAGCTGAAGGGCAACCAAGCCTCTGCCCTTCAGAGCTTGCATATAAGCGGTTATGTTTTATAAACACAAAGTGATCACTAAAACTGGACAGTGCTCTTTCCTCAAGTGTGCTGTATTGTGTGCAGGTGGTATCATTTTTTCTTCTGCTGCCTCTTTAAAGGCTGGGAGAGTGAAGCTGTGAAAGAAATTCTCTTCAGAGCGTCTGGTTCAGTCGTCTCCCTGACTGAACCATGCTATCCAAGTGGACTCAGAGAAATCTGGTGACTGAAGGTGTTGGGAGGGTGGAGTCATAGGATGCAGGCTAACTTTGCATTACAGGTGCCCTCTTGAAGAGAAAGAGAGAAAGGGAGGGTGCTCAAATGACCCTGGGTGTCCCTTACCAGGACCTGCAAGGGTAGAAGCTGGCTGGAAAGCTCTGGCGTCACTCCTTCCAAGAAAGCATTTAAGTGCCCTTCCTCTTCAATACCACTGCGGGGGAGTCCATGACTCTCAGCTGGACCCTGTGTACCTGCGAAATCATCTTCCCCTTTCCATTCATCACGCACAACTTCTAAGCAGGACTTTCCCAGGCCTCCAAGGTTGCTAGATCCTTACCTGAACGTGACTGGTTGTTCATTCTCTTCCAATTTTAAATACTTTGGTTAAACGCCTTTCATGTGCTCAAATATAAATGTGTCTGCTGACGTCCAGTCCATACAGAGATGTCCTCGCCTGCTTGATTCCCATCCTGAAAGGGGCACGAAAGGACCATGATGAGAAGACGGTTTTTAAACACAGGATCTTAAAGTACGAACTAGTCTTCAGTTTTAAAAGCTCACCCTTACTTAACAGGCAGGCAAGCTTCACTAAAATGCCTTGATTTCTGAAAGCAGGCCTAATTATTTTTTTATGTTGACACAGGGAGCATTTCAGTTGGTACAATGGCCTGAACCCTCCGTGCACATCACCTTTGTAAGACTCCTTATGGCAAAAGGTGGTGGGGGGACAGCCGAGACAGTGAAGAGAGTGAGCTGGGCCGAACAGCCCACAGACCTTGCCCTGAAACCATCTGCAGGGTGTCTCAGTTGAACATATCGGACAGGGCTTGTGACTCTCATGGCTGAGCGGGATAATTGTCTTCTGCTTTTTCCATCCATCTTTCATCCCCATGAACTTGCTTTGTTCATTCTGCTGCGGCTCATTTCTCTTTGCCCAACGAGCCTTATCTGGGTGCGCTGAAAGACACATCAACAGCTGAGCAGCTCAGCCTTCTCTGTCCATCGGAACTGTGTGGACAAGAACGCAATTTCCTCGGTGCAGTGCTGGCCATGTTCTGTAAGGGTCTCTCCTGTTTTCCTTAGTGACAATAAAGGGGCCTTTGTGACCAGAAAGTACACACACACACACACACACACACACGATATAAATGTAAAAGCTAGAACACATTCCCAACAAAAACTTGGGGCTAAGCTACAACCAGATCTTTTACTCAAAAGATCAATAACTAAAACCAAAAGGTTATCACTGGGCTCAGTGGTGTCTGAAGTCATCTTCAGAGGCAATATCGACTTCCTTCTGTGAGCCAGGCAGCAGCACCCCCGCCTTCCTTCTGCCCTGACTCTGTGAGATCTAAACTAACTTACTGGTCTTCATGAGGGGACTAACAAGAGGGCAGAAGGCAGCGGGCCAATCAGTTTGTCCCCAGGTTTACTGTCCTTTCTCTTGCAAAGCATAGCTACAGGTGCAGGGAAGCCTTCCCAGGTGCGGGAAGCACACTTGGGGGACTTTGCTCCTTTCCGAGTCATTCAAGTTGACTTCCGAGCCCTCCTTCACGTTCTTTTCAACCAGCCCTCTGCCACTCTTCATTTCTACTTCAGGCCTCCATACAAAAGGACTTACAACTCATGTTAAACCAACCCCCGCTGTTAAAGTTTTCCCTCAATAGTATGTACTCCCAAAATAGATTGTGAAAACTTCCCACTGACTTCTCTCATTCGTGCACTCAGAAGAAAGTTTCCATTTGCCTTTCAATGTCCAATTTTTCCTTTCCTAAAAAAAAAGAAGTATGCAACTATGATAGAACAGATAAATGATGTAACCTGACCTGGAGGAGCAGAGGCTAAAGTTTAACTCTCGGTTCTACCACTTATTACTTGGATAGTCAAATTTAAGTTCTGAGAGGCCCAGGTTCTATATTAAAAGACCTCACTAATCATACACAATTGCTAGGCTCAACTGGACATGCCCAAGGAAGAAAACAGTGTTGGTTATTGGGAGTGTGAAATAAGATAATGTAGGGGCAACCACCTGGCCCAGAAGGAATGCTCAGATGGGCTTATTAATTCTTAAGGGGAAGAAGGAACAAAATATTTTCCAATGTCCATTTCTAGTTGTCCATCAGATTCTGAGTTGATTTCTCATGGAATCCTAGGACAGGAAAGACATTGGACTCATCTAGTGTAACAGCATCCGTTACAAGAAAGAATACTGAGTTCCTGAGAGGTGAACTGAGTTGATCATCAGAAAGTTCCTCGCAGGGTTCCTGAGAGACCACATCAGGTGCCTTTATGCCACCCTCCCTCCCTAACCACAAAGTTTTTCTTCACCAGATTTAGTTTTTCTAAACCAACTTAGGATTTTCAACCAGTTCTAGCATTTTACTCTCCCAATTCCTTTTAAGCTTCCTTAAGTTTCTTTTTTTAAGGAGCCAAAGCTTTTAACTTTTTAAGCTTTAATCTTTTTAAGCTTTCTGAATGATACTGTGAAGAGAAACACGTTTAATGAGAGCTACACAAGGGTTTAACCGCATCATCTCAACTGTGTGTGCTTTGACAGCGTTCACTCATGTTCTCATCAGGCTGATACGTAACTTGATCGATAGGCGACATATCCTCGTAGCAGGCATTGGCAAGTCGTAACTTGTAGGCCCAATCTGGCTTGACACTTGTGTTTGTAAATAAAGTTCTATCGGAACACAGTCCTGCTCATTCATTTGTATATGGTCTGTGACTGCTTTCTGAACAATGGCCGAGTCCAATCCTTGTGACACAAACTATGGGACCCACAAAGCCTGCTGGGCCTTGGTAGGAAAAGTTTGTTGACCCTGACTCCTAGCATCAAGTGCAGCTGTCTTCAAATCCTCATTACATGTATGTTCTCCAAGAAACAATTTTCCACAAAAAATAGATTTATTTTTCCAGAAACTTTCAAAGCATTTGATTATTTGCACCTGCATAAAAAGTTTGATAAAAATTTGAAAAGATACAAAAAAGCACAGAGAAGAATAGATCGAGAGCTACAATCTGGCAGGTAGAGATATCTGCTGCTAGTCTCTTAGCCTTTGTCCAAGGACTTAGTTGGCCAGGCTATCTCTGAGCACAAGAACTCCATTAGAGTCTTGGAAAAATAAGGTAATTTGCAGCTGAGTTTTAAGGGAGGGTATGGAGATAGCAAATTATTCTGCATATTATACAGGAAAATTATTAAATTCTCCATCATAGTACAAATGTCTTTTTGTTTTAATTTTTTTAAGCCTCTGGGACAGAGGATGTAGATGAGAGAGAGATAAGACAGATGGACAACAAAATGGAGAGGCCAAGAAAGATTGTCAAAGAAAGAGGTGAAGATTATTTAGCTTTAAAGTCGAAAATTCCTATGTTATAAACTTCCCATCATCTTCTCTAAATCTTCAGTAAAGTCACCTCCATGTCCAAAGAGCCTGGGTGAGTAGTTTACTTGGCAACTCTCTGAGAGGGGTAGGAATTGACGGCAGGTGTCATGTGGTGCGAACCAGCTTTTCACGTGCAGGGGAGTGACTTCATGAACAAAACAGTCTAATTGAAGCTAGCAGGCGACCGGATAAAGAAGCCACCACATTAACCCCCTACCTTCAAAAATTCAGATTGCTCTTCACAAGGGCATTAGACTTTCCGTAAATTGTGGAGTCAGGATATTTGATTGTCTGGATCATAAAGGCACAAGAAGAGCCTTGCTGGTATGTAGAATATTTTTTAAAATGCATGTACATTTTCAGAACACATACAGCCTTTGTACATGTAGATCAGTTTCTTTATATTCTCCTGGCAAACAGTGAAACAACTAAGTCAACATTCCACCTGGTTATTTCTGGAATCTTGTACAAGAGGATACAAGTTGTTCAGCTGTTTTCTTGAAGGCAGGAAGTGGGGATGAACAGACAGGAAAGAGGGATGGCAAGCTACATAATCCACATTCACAAGCCAGTAACAGAAAGCCACCCTGGAAAAGACTTTTCTCCTTCTGTAAAATCACCACAATGTCATCATCATCCTGTAAACCCTTTCCATGGCCTACCACGCTCACAAGATGCACCATCCACCTAGGTATCTTGTCCATACAACGCAGGTCACCACACAGCTCGCTTCACAGATAGGAACAAACCACTCAGTCTATCAATGCAAAGTGGTTACTGAGGAACATGAAGGGAAGAGAACACCCTCCTTTATACCCTTAGATTTCTCTGTTTTCCATCAGTGCCCAAACACACACACACACACACACACACACACACACACCCCCCACAACGGACATAGTTTAATAGATGAACCTTTATATAATGTTTGTTTAAATTTTAACATTTTGTTTAAAATTGATAAACATTTGCAGACATTCTGTATATCCGAAATATCCTAAGTAAAAAAATTTCTTTTGTGATTCTGAAAGACTAAGACTGGACAGAAATTGTACATTTTCAGGCTGGTCTCTAATAAAAAGAGAGTAGGTAAGGTAGCCTTTCACTGTACATTTTCTCCGAGTTGAAGCATCAGTCCCTGTCAACGTCCCTTGGGAAGGAGTGACCCCTTAGGAAGATTTCATCGCGCCCCTCTGGGAATGAAAGCTCGCGGGCACCCTGCATGCTCTCCAATGAAGGCAATGGCGTGCCTGCTCTTTCGCCGCTCAGCCCCCACAGCAGCTGCCCCAGTTCTCAGGAGCTATAGACAGCCCACTGAAGGGCACCCTTTCAAGACAGTGTCATCTCCTGGCACCTGACCCTCCCTCCCAGATAGCAGGGCCACCTCCTCTGCCGCCAGGAGATTAACTGCAGCTCAGCTGAGCATTGCTGGGCCCCGTGTGGACGGATGTGTGTGTCTGTACTCACCCTGCCTGTGTTTGTTCTCTCTTCTTTATGAGGTAGCATAGCAACACAGCACTGCATACCTTCTGCTCTCCACACCCACTATTTTCTCTTCATCCCAGCTAGCAACCGCCGCCAATCCCTACACAGCTTGGGCTTTGGCCATAAGGCATCCTGGTCCCGGATGAGCTCTGTCCTTCCCTGCCCCCGTGTACGGGTGCATATTTTCTTTGCCTGGAATGTTCATCCCACACTAGTCTGTCTGAAAAACAAACACTCAGCTCCAAAGCCCACTCAAAGACTAACTGTTCTTCCTGGGCCTTGTTAGTCATGTCTGCTTCTGTGTCTTCATTAATGCCTGGAGCAAAACTCTTGCAGCATTTATAGTGCGTAGACTTTTGTTGTTTGTTTTCTGTCCCCTTCTCTAGACCTAGGAACCCAGGACAAGAACCATAATCATCTTTATGCAATACCCCCGCCCCCCAGAACCTATTATAGTGGCTGCTTCCTAATAGATAAGCACTGGTTGAATCAATAAAATGTAGTAGTTCGACTTTATAGGTGATAACTAGCTAAAATTGAAATAAGAAAATATATAACCTAGTATTTCCTCCAAACTTCACCTTCTTAGGTCTGATTGTGCAGGTTCACGTCACTCTTGAATGTCTTCTCGAGTTTTCAGACATATGCCCCAAACTGAATTGCCGATTTTATCCCTTAGTCCTTCTCTTTCTGGTTTTCTCCACATCAGTTAATGGCAATTGAATACTTTCAGCTGCTCTCTTTCCAGAAGCCAAGTATTTGGGAATCATTGCTGACTCATTCCTTTCTCCCACACCCACATCTAGTGTATCAGCATCCAATCCTGTGCCAGTATATCAAAATATCATTCATTCCACTACTGCCTTTGTGCAAGCCAGCATGAATTCTTACCTTCATGCAACAGCCTCCCAACTGGTTTTCCTGCTTCCCTTTTGCTGACCTCCCCTCTCTGCCTCATGGTCTATTTTCAACACAACAACTTGAGTGGTCCTTTAAAATGGTAAGTCAGACCATATCACTTCTCTGCTCAAAACTCGCCAAGGGCCCTTTTCCCCAGGACCTGAACAGTGCCTGGCATATAATAGGTAATAAGTATTTGCCAAATGAATAAAATAATGTTTAAGCCTCAGTATAAAAACAGAAACCAAAAAACTGCAACTGATTATTGTTTGGTTACCTAACAAGGTATATAATATGAATTACTACATTTTTGATATAATCATGTTTTAGTACCAGCAAAATGTTCCTGAAATATCTGGGTAAAGATAAGCTCTTTCTGTCTAACAAAACACTGACCACAAAATAATCATTTGATCCTGGCCAGTCACAGAGCTCTCAGGGACTTGGTTTCTTCAGCTTTAAAAGGACAGAATTCAATTCAAAGATTTTCATAACCTCTTGCAATTTGAAATGTCTTATCTTTTTTTTAATGAACTTCAGCTCTTTAGCTTTCTCTAAACATGGAAGGAATGGGCCTTTCTAAATAGCAGTTCATTTTATCTGGTTTTGAAAATATACTAGCTAATTCCACAGAAGACGCCTGCAGAGTAGCTGAGAAAAGAATTCAGGCCTGGCAGGTGGGGTAGACAGTAGCAGCTCTGTAGAGACAGAACCAATTTTCTGCGTTGAATGGGGCAGAAGAGAATGTGTGAGATTGGCTGGGAGGACAAATCTTGTCTACTGCCAATCTGTGCCATTTTTCTATCTTGAGATCTGGGCCAGGGGGCTTAGTGAAGGGTCCTTGACTTTGGAAATTAACAAGGAATGAATTTTCAAGTGCAGCTCATTCACACTCGTTTGAGAGATTGTGTTTGTATGAAAGCTGTTTCAACACTGAGGTTGTCGACAGCAGTTTGTTCTGAGATATATTTAGACAAGAAGCTAATCTCAGATGAAGTCATTGGTGTCAACTCTAACAGGTTTTTAAGTGATTGGGTGGAAAGGTTGCTCACCCAGACTTTGGGTGAACAATTATGAAAACAAATCAAACATAAACTTTATTAAAACCTCCCTTCCAGTATTTTTAAATTAAATTGAGTTCACTTTTCAAAATATTTTTAGTGTAGGGTATGCAGGTTTCAGATGCAGCTCCTTATAACCTGCAATTATTTGTGTGTGAATTTTAAATTTGTCATTTAAGAAGGAGAAAATTGTCTGCTTAAGTAATTTTAAACTTTAATAGTGCCAACTCTCACTCATAATCGAAAGACAGCAAATGACAGGCACAAGCAAGGCAGTTCAAATTTCTCAGCTTCGGCCCTGTCACTGCCCTTCATCACACACTGTTCAGAACAATTTTCCAACTCATCGACAACATTCTCCAGTTTCTGCTGAGTGATTTTGCAAATTGCCTCCATCATCCCTGCTCCAAGTTCCCCAAACGATGTGCCTTCAGTGAGTAAACAGACATGAGCTATTTGTGTCTATCATGCCCAAATCCAAAATTAAGAAAACTTGAATGTGCACTAGAGCTTGTAAAGGCCAGACCTAGACAGAATCGTCATAATACTAGTTGTGAAAAATTCCAAAGTTACAGAAATGTATAGTGTGAGTAGCGATAGTTATTCCTCTGCCCTTTCCCACTATCCCTAAGGTTATGTTTGGAGTAAATACAGTTATCAGTTTGGTATTTTTTTATTTTTAAAGACTTTATTTATTTATCTTTAGAGGGGAAGGGAAGGAGAGAAGGAGAGAAATATCAATGTATGGTTGCCTCTCGTGCATCCCCCACTGGGAACTGGCCCACAACCCAGGCATGTGCCCTGACTGGGAATCGAACCGCGATCATTTGGTTCACAGGCCTGTGCTCAATCCACTGAGCTACACTAGCCCAGGCTCAGTTTAGTATTTTTGAGAGTTTTTTTCTATTTGCAAACACTCAAGCACACATACATATAGCCATACGGTATACACAAGTACGATTTCTCCTTCTTTCCTTCCTTCCTTGCTTCCTTCCTTCGTTCCTTCCTCTTCCCCTCTGCTTTCTCCTTTCCTTCGCTTTCTATCCAAAAATACAATCTAACACTCGTCATTATCCTGCTCATTCCTTTACTGTCACTCAATAATCATCTTTGAGATCCTTCCATGATAGCAGATGCAAGTTTGCTCCATATTATTAATGCCTCTCAGTATTCCAAAGCATAAATACATTATAATTTATTTAACTATTCTCCTATTGGCGGACATTTAGATTGTTTTCAAGTCCCCAGTAATTTTGCAGATATGGGAATAGGAGAGGAAGAAAGCAGGGCTAAACAGCAAAAAGAGAATCAATCGATGCCATTATACAACTAAGACATAGATGTCAAGACATGGTCAGCATCATGTTTGGTTAGGTCTTTGATAGCTGAGAGCTGACATCAGGTGACTCCCATCAGGTATCAGGCTGGCAGGCCTACTAGGTGTCTGAAGGTCACTGTCTCGTGGGCATTCAGAAGTCACGTACTACTCAAGCAGACAAAAGAGGCTATGGCACCTCCTAACTCATCATCCCCTGAAGAACACATAAAAGACCCTACTTCTGGGCTTACACGCGGCAGGGTTCCATGTCCAGTCTGAACCTCAGCACACCCTCTAACGTTTTGTCAAGAACCCTGATGCTATTGGGTTTCTGAAAAGGCCTGAGATGTCAGCCTGCCTAGAGTTCCACTCAGATCCTTGAGGTCAATTCATTGTACCCAGGCCTCTCATCCTTGTTCTTCAGACATAGCCCCAAATGCAAGCCCTTCTGCTCCCCATTCTTTGTGTTCTGTCTCATTTTATCCTCCCACGGCTGCCCTCCATTAGCCCTTCCCACAGCTCCTAGTGCAGCCAGGTGAATTGGCATCAGAGTTCTCTGCACCCTCCACCTTTTCAAAGAGCAATTCCTTCTGTGCACTTACTCTTTTTGTACTGATGCCTGACCACCTATAGACAGCATCATTAACCTGTAGTCTTTGCAGGGGTCACGGACAGCTGCTCATCCTTTATCTTCACCATTTCTGGGCTTGGGTCTGAAAATGGGAAGAGGGCGAAGAGATCAGAAGTGGGAGGAGAGTTGGCATTTTAAATAATATTTATATTCTCTTACATGTGGCCCTGTTATTGGACCTACCATTCCCTTTCCTTCATGTCTCTCATCTTCTAAACTCATGGTCGTTCCTCCAAACTTATTGACAACTTTGGTTCCTGTGTGGGTGATAGCCTTATGTCCCACCTGTATCCTGGGGGACTCTACTCGCAGTGTGGGCACTTGGCAAAGACCCTGGCTCTCTCCAAGGGCATACAACCTTTGGGCATCTCTGCATCATGCTGGAAGAATAAGAGTTGTCTTGGGCCACACATTAAACACACTGTGACACATAATCACAAAAAAATCTCATAATGTTTTAAGTAAATTTACAATTTTGTGTTGGGCCGTGTTCACAGCCATCCTGGGCTGCCTGTGGCCTGTGGGCTGTGGGTTGGACACACCTGCTAGGCCCTTGACTCCCTCCACTTCAGAGATTGTCACATTTGCTCCCCCAGTTCTGTCAGCCACACCCTCACACACATTCCCGTCAATCAGAATCGCCCCCAAGACCTTACACTTCCACAGCACACTCTCCTCCCAGCTCTCACTCCTTCGTGCCCCACCCCCATGCCTGCTTCCAACCAGATCACACTCCTCTCACTGACGTCCTGAGCCCAGAGCCTCTGCCTCATCTCCATTTTACTTCTCAGTCTAATGAATCTTTGGATTCATCCTTTACTTTCTATCCTCCCCTTCCCATCTTCCCCATTAATCCGTGCTTAAATCCTTCTCCAAAAGTCAGCTGCCTTCCCCCTGAATCGTTTTAGTCTTCTTTGGAAGGTCCTCTCTACTAGTTTTTTCTTTGTACATTCACCTTAACTCAGTGCCCCCGGATGCCTTAAACACTCTCTCCTGGGGCAGGAATTCCTAGACTATTTCTTTCCCTTTTTCCAATGTGAATGAAGACACTCTCTATTGTTATGTGCAGCCCCTTGTCCAGTTTCACTTCACTTGTCCTGCTTGTCATCAGTCTGGCCTTTGACCTTCATCTCCTCCCTTTCACAGAGTTCTAGAACTCTCTGTCATCCTGGAGTATCTTTGTTTCCCAGTTCCAGGGTTACTTTAGAGGATAGTTCCAAATTCTCTTACAATATTTTATGTCTTAAACACTAAAATTAAAATCAGACAAATTGACTTTGGCAATTGCAATTACTGTTTTCAAACAAAGCAATGTTGCCACAAGAGAGAAAACCTAAGAACATGAATAAGAATTGTGATAGTAATACCTTACACCTTATATCCATACACTGATTTTAGTATTCCCAAAGGGATTTTTATCTATTACCTGAAGTGACCCTTATACTAGTTCTGAGAAATAGCACTCTTTACCTTTTATAGATGAAAAACCGAAGCACAGTGCTTTAAAGTGACCTCTGTCTGTTTACTCATCCAGTTTAGGGCAGCAGCTTTTATTAGAGCGCAAGATTTCGGAATCTCAGCCTTATGCTTTCTTTTATACCATGTTGGCTTAAAATTTTTTTTAAATGTACTCCAAAGGGGAGCAAAGATCAACATGGCTTGAATTAAAGTCTAAGGCTTTGTGACCCAGAAAATCCCCTGTCCTTGGAAGTAATAGCCTAGGGACATCATGATTTTCCACTACCTCGAACCATCTTGAAGTTCAAGCAAGGGCATAGTTATCAAAATACCAGCTCTAATTTTAGAAGGGACAAGAGGGGGAACAGGCAGAGATGTAAGGTTTAATCAAAAGTGCTATCATTTATGGATGTTAATAAGCCAGTTATCGGGCTCCTGACGGGGCTGGCACATTTGACCTCATTATCTGGGAGGCACATGATGTTGGGTCCCAGCTTCTGGTCACCAGGCAGATGACTCAGAGCCACGGCTGCTGAAAGCCTGTTGAGAACAGAATTCCAGGATTCAGTAGGAGCCAAGAAATCCTTCCACTCTCCCTAAATAGCATGTGGTAGCCACTTATATCAAACCAGAACAGCCCCTGGGTGTTTTTCTGACCCATCAGGTTGGGTGCTCAGAGGATGGAGCAAATGCCTAATCAAGAAGCATAGCATCTATCCCGCTGCAGAGTCTTCCTAAACGTGCCCTTAGAAAGGAGGTTCTGTCCTGTTTTTAAGGAGAGCCTTGTTACAAAATGTCCAGGGTGGGAGTATTAGCAATTTAAAAACACGATTAAGTACTTGGGCCTAGGTCTGAACAGGAGGATATACAATCATTTATGTTGGATCTACAAGAGAAAGTCAGCCCTGGCCAGAGCTGTGGGAATCAATACTTTAGGCACCTTGAACCACAGACCTAGTCAGTGGTTCCACCAGAACCACTGAAGATCCCAGATGGCTTCCACCACAGATTCTTCACTAGCAGGGGACTGAACCACAGCTGTGCAGGAAAAACTCATTCCCAGCAGTCTTGACCACTTATTTGGATGGTCTTAGACACATACTAACCCTGAAAATGTGGATTCAGACTCAGGAAGTCTTGGAGTCTTCTCCAGCTCTGAGAGGTTGAGAAGCCCAGATCCAAGCTAGAGGATGCTGTGCGAAGACTAAGGTGGCCTTTGGCCACCCTGGTAGCTTGTTTCTCCATCAGCAAGGTTCCAGGGGGCCAATACCTTTTCTGTTTCCTGAGGGTCTCTGGCTCTTGGGAAACTCAGCCTTTTCCTCAGAATACTTTGGGGGATAGAGGTGTTAGGGTTGCTGGGGTTTGATAAAGGTCTGGCAGGGCCAGAATGCAATTGGACTTGAAGCGTCTGAGGTGACTATGGTGCTCAAAGTGCCAGTGCTCCCTCCCTTTGTCCATTCAGGGTTGGCTTGCTCCTTAGTCATTGAATGCCTTAGTGCTGGGATCCTTTCAATTACTCAAGAGAAGCATCCACACTCCCAACAATACTTGAAGCTATCCAAAGGCCTTACTAGGTTGATTCTAAAAGATGTTAGAATATTGGTAACTGGAGCAGTCTATGAGCATTAGACTTACTTCCTCTTCAGTCTAGACCATGTAAAACTATTAAACATTGCTAGGAAATAAGAAGGGCACTCTAAATGCCATTGTCATCATCTGTCTAAAAAGGTCATTTTTAATGGTGGGAAAATTCATCCTCGATTAAACCTTCCTCCTGGAAGCTCAAACATACGCATGATACAGGGCTTGTTGCTCCTTTTTCTCTGTGGGCCAGCCCCTGCATCTCTCTGAGAGCCTGAAATAGCCCCAGGCATGTTCCCTTCTTTATCTGCTTACGGACTTGGGCCAGGACACTCAACACAAAACAGAACCCAGGCCGTTCTGCTTGGAATGTTGGCTTCTAGTTTTCTACTCATCAAGGAAGCACACGGGGGAAAAGATTAAAGCACAAATTGACTGAGGGCACAGCAACTTCCCTCTGCTCTGGCAACATGGAACATCAGGCCCTCTTTCTCCAGCGACCAGAGAGACAGATGAACAGGGCTTGGATGGAGAGGCCTGGAGGGTTGGATCCTCCCTCTGAGCCCTCTGGCTTATTGTACTTACATTTTTTTATGTGTGTCCGCTTATGCATGACCTCTATATAGTTGATTACCCTAATATGTAACTACCTAATAGTTTCACAGTATAGTCTGAGGAAATTAAAGGTTGGTTATTTTAAAAGGTACAATCATTTTGGAAAATTATTTGGCAGTTCTGTAAAAAGGGACACACACATCTACCCTATGACCCAAAAGTTGAACTCCTAGGTTTTTATTAAAGAAAAATGAACTCAGAGGTTCACTAAAAGCCTGTACAAACATGTTCTTAGCAGCTTTATTCATAACAGCCAAAGCTTGAGAACAGCCCGGACGTCCTTCGACCAGAGAAGATATAAGCGAACAATGGTACATCCACGCTACGCTATGAAATACTACTCAGAAATATAAAGAGATAAACTACTGGTGCTGGCAATGACATGGCAAATCTCTCAAATGTTACAGTGAGTAAAAGCGTCAGACACAAAAGAAAAAGTGATTCCATTTAAATAAAATTCCAGGCCAAACAAACTCCTGATGATGATAAAAATCAGATCATCAGTTGCTTTGGTTAGGGGTGAGAGGGTGGGTGACTGGGAAGCACTACAGAGGAGCTCTCTGGTGTGATGGAAATGAGTCTTGGTATGGATTTGTCAGAAATGTTTCCAAGATAATATTTGAAGCAAACCGTAATTTACAAACTACAAAATAAAAAAAATTGAAAGTGTGTCACTGGTACACAAGATCTGAGCATTGCAAATTGTGTGTGATGGCATTTCAAATCTACATAAGTATAAAGAAAATGTGAATTTAAAGATCGACCTGAGACTATTCCCAGAAGTTGCTCAAAACTGGCTGCTGCAAATGTCAGAGTTACTCCGAGAACATCAGGTGTCACGTGTTAGGTCCCAGGTGGGGGCCTTCTCATTCCAGGATTCATCCATCCCTCGTTCTTCAGATACCCCTATCAGCTCTTGCTCTGTGCCCGGCACTGCTCCCAGCAGAACAGAAGTGACAAGGTTCTTGCTCTTATGGAGGTTACAGTCTAGTGGGAGGAGACAGGGAAGAAACAAACAGAAATTAGCAAAGTTGGTTTTGGATAGTGAGAACTGTAATAAAGAACACTAAACAGGGTGATGTGAGGGAGAGAGGCTGGGGTGAGAGAAGAAATATGTGCAGTTTTTTTGTATATAAATTACATCTCCATCAAGGTTGTTATTTAAGAACAAAAAGAGAGAAGAGGGAGAGAAAGCAGAGGCTTTGAAATAAGACTAAATTGGGTCCAAATTCATTCCCTAATATTTATTCCATCATGGACTAGTTTGG
>PVKM010022074.1:0-10000 GCA_004027735.1 Carollia perspicillata
CTGGTGGAAACATTCATGTATAGGTTTTGTTTGAACACTTGTTTTCTTTCTTTTTTTCTTTTCTTCTTTTTTTGATATACAGGATTCATCACAAATAACACCTTTTTTATAACAAAATCATAAGCATGTAATTCTGTAACATAACAATATCACACTCAAGCACACCATATAAGATTTTAGGTGAAATATTCACATTAAAAATATAAATTAATACACACATGTTATTCCCTACCAACCACACTCAGGCAGGCATTACTTCTGCCAGACCCCATATACTTAGGAGTGTACTTGTTGGGTTATATTTTAATTCTGTGTTTAAACATTTGAGGAATTGCCAGATGTTTTCTGAAGGAGCTGCATGATATTATATTTCTACCACTCTTAAACCCTGGGAAAGCTCCACAGTGTATGGGGGGAGGGAGGGAGTAGACAAGACCCTAAGCTGATCCCTCAGGGAGGCAACAGGCAGGTCAAATTACATAACCACAGTTATTTGAGAACAAGGTCCATGTTGCTCCTCTCTCTGGCACTAGCAACCTGCACCAGGAATCTGGGCCACATCTTTACGGTTGCCACCTGAGCTAGGGGTAGGCATGGGGAGCTTTAGGCGAGTAAGACACTATGCCACACAACCCTCTCCCCAAAATTCAATAATGTGAGGAGACACAATTCAGTGCAGAAGAGCATCTTCTTGGTCTTATGACATAACTGAGGCCAAGGAGGGCTGTGCATGTTCCCTTTAGGTGTGTGAAATTTAAAAATAAAAATAAACATTCAAAGTCAGTTTCCTAAAGAAAATACCTGAATTGTGAGTGTCACTGGTCACTCATGGCTGTCTGAGTGACAGTTATAAACCAGAGCTCTCCTTGGATTTGCTTGCCTGGTAATAAAAAAAAAAAGGCTTGTTATTTGGAAAGTATCAGCTGAGTATTTCCAACTAATTACTAGTTCCTTCTAAGCAAAGTGATAACAAAAATTCAAGTTTGCAGGTTTTTCCCGCTCTCCCTAAGTAGAACAAATACAGGTGCTAACTAGCAATGGAGAATCCAGAATGCTTACGAGTTATCGTATAGAGAGAAATTACATTGCTCTATAAATATCATAGTTTCAGGTGGTGTTTGTGGGTGCACATAGTGCATCAGTTAGAGATGTTCTTTGAACACAAATATTTCAGGCAGTGCTATAAGGATTGTCATTCTGTAGATGTATGTAGTTATGAGGAAGCTAGTTAAGTATAATGTCTTCAGAAATGGGAGTGTCCTCTTGACTCCATGGTCACTAAATCATAGCATCACACTACCTCACTGTCCCTTAGTCCTTTTTCTGAGAAACTGGCTTCCACATGATGCTAACCAGAAACTCATCTTAAATGCCAAATTCCAGTCCTGTTTCAAAGATCTGGGAACACTCCAAGGGGCCTTGTTGGTTCACTTTTGTGCCATGTCATGGAGATAATATTTCCCTATCCAAAACATTGGGACTCATGATTCTGATAATGGGAGAGGAAATTGAGATCAAAACTATTCTAGCAAACCTAGGATATATGGTATAGTATATGGTAGCTATAAGAATAAGCTTAAGAATCAGGGCAAAGAAAGCCAGGGTATTAAGTATTGTCTACTGGCTGCACTGTTCCTGGAGAGGAAACTCTATTGGAAAGGGTTGATACTGGGTGTTCTCCAAGTCTTCAGAACAGTTTCAGCAAGAAACCAGAGGATTCTGGTTCAATTAGGACCTTGATTGAATTGAATTGATTAGAATGTCTACAGAAAGTCCACAACTCGCAGTGCACTTTTTGAAACTCATGACCAGTATAAACTTTGTTTTCACTCTGTTTGCTAAAACCTTTTAAACAATCTAAATGAATCTTTCTTTTGATTGTGTTTCTAACCAAATTACCATCTGCTATTTGGAAATCATAATTAGTTTTGAAATTTACATTTAAATAAATTGTGCACTATCACACTGATTGGTCTGAGTCTAGGATAAGGAGATGAGAATTAGTCTTATAGTTTGGTCTTATTATTCATTCCACTGCTTCATCTATTACATGGAATCCCAAATGTATCTTAAAAACCCTGATTGGGGTACAGAGGCTTCAATTGCTTATTATTCTTTCCTCAGCTCCTCATATTTGCAGCATGTCTCATTCATTTAGGACACAGTTTTCATTTCCAAGGCCATGGTGGCTTTTCTGTGCTCTGTTCAAGTAAAACTGCCAAGGTTGATAGGTTCAAATTTGACTTTTCTTCCTAAGTGCATTTATGCATTGCCAAGATCTCCCCGCTTCCTTAAATGCTTCTGATTTTAATGGTTGATGCACTGCCAATTGACTCAAGGACCAAGTAATTACAATGATGTCGGCCCTGAAATGTGATTGTATAAATCCAGAACAGTATGCTGCTTTCCTTTGTACTGAAGGAATGTAACAGGAACAGTGCCCAAGAATCAATTTAAGAACAATAGGCTGTTGAGTTAAAGCATCATTATCATTAAGAGGTATTTTTACAATGTTTGGCATTTTTCATTGGGTGCAATAATTAGATCTAGAGTCTCAACCTATTCCTACCATGCCTTATTAGGTGACCTTGGGCAAGTCATCCTAACGCCTCTGAGTTCCCTCATTTATGAAATGAGGAGTTGGACTGGATGTTTTTCCAGATTCTTAAATTTATGATTAATAAAATTATCTTGCTGAATACTTTCCAAGTCAATTCCACTTTTACAAATCAAAATGGAAACACAATGATTCCATAAAACTCATAATTATACAGTAAGTCTTTCACCAAACTGATTTTAATTCCTAATTTTTGATCTACACTTACATTACTTTATCGGTTTTAAAGTTTCAATAAAATGAAGACAATTTTAGAAGACAAAATATTTTAGACTCCTGATGTTGACTTAAATTAATTATTGTAAATTATGTAAATATTTCAGAATATGAAACTAAACATACATTTCTAGTGCTTGCAACTTCTACAAAATTAAAGGAAACCAATAAGTATAAAGAAAATGAAAATTTTAACTTAATTTAATAAGCTGGATAACGTTGTTCTGCTGAAACCAAATAATCTATTGAGAGTCTCATTTGATCGTGTCTGTTTGGGCTGGGTTTCTTTGAATTTGGCATACCTAGTTAATAGTGCCATGTCATGGCTCAACTGTTTAACCAATTTCCTTTATTCATTTGTACAACAAACTGGAATGTTATTTGGCCTCAACTAAGTACAAGTATATAATTTATTTATGTAATCTACCTTCCCCTTTTTCCTTAGCTTTAACAATTAAGTTGGTAAAACTTAGTGCCCATGTGAATATAAGACAAACAGACAAATATGGGCATTAAAGTCATATTGCAGAAATTACTTATTTATTTGTTCCTTGATAATTCAGATGCCAGATACTCCAGGCCCTGTTCTAGGCAGTGGGGGTATAGCAGTGAATAAAGAAGGGAAAGGCTCAGCCTTCACAGAACTTATATTTTACTAGGAGTCATCAGGATGATTTAGAATGTTAATTTTAGTTCTAAAATAACATGAAAATGGAAATAAATGCATTTGTATGAAGAACTTGCTGACCCTTGGGAATATGGCACATTTCTAATAGGTTCATGGATCTGACTTCGAGAAAAGTTGCTCTCTTTAGATTCTTTCTTTTGCATTACCAACTTCCTAAACTTTGTAATTCATTGAACATAGAATCATTTATCCAGTTCTCAACTTTTGGAATTTTAATTTGCAAGGAGTTGGAACCTGGGCCCTACTGCTGAGCAAGCTGGGTTGAGCCCTCCTGGCAGAATGGAAAGAGCATCTGTCCAAGGGTCACGAGACTGGGATTCTTGCCTCGTTCTGTCATTAGCAGACTCTTGTGACCTTGAGGAAGGCACTTAACCTCCCTGAACCTTGGTTTGTCATCTTGAAAATCGAAAGGGGGCCCTGGTGATTTATTTTTATCTTTTTTTTTTCGTGGGGGATGACAATAATGCTGTGAAGCCTATTAATACTCAGTGGCTTTATACACAAAATTTTGCTTATAAGGTCAGAGGATTTATGAACCCCTGCCAATCAGAGGTAACCACTATTACTATTTTGTTTTAAATATTTCGTGTTCTTTTAGTTACTACTTTTACCCTATTTTAACAAAATAATGTGGAAATCTTTTCATGTAAAAATATTCTTCAATATAATTTCAACGGATGGATCATAATACAAGGTCTGGCAGAAGTAAGGCCTGCTTGAGTGTGGTTGATAGGATAATAATATGGCTGTAATAATTTATAGTTTTAATTTGAACATTTCACCTAAAATGTCATATGGTGTGCTTGAGTGTGATCTTGTTATGTTACAGAATTACATGCTTATGATTTTGTAATAAAAAAGAGGCATTATTTGTTCTGGGCCCTGTATATTTAAGCAATGGCTTATCACTGAACATCATTGTAGGCCTGTGTGTATTGTCAATTCTCCCTCTTAGTAGTAATAATCCCACGTTTCTTTGGTAAACTCCCACTACCCAATTTTCAGCCATGTATTCTGGGTGAGATTGCTCTAGCAAAGCCATATATCAGGTTCAGGGTGGATATGTAACTGAGTTAGCACTAGTATGATGCAAGAGGCATTTTTCAGAACTTCTGAGCAAATAATATTTTCATGCTCTGGATTTGTGGTGGTCAAATGAGAACCATAAGGCGGGCCAGTTAGAAGATCAGCCAAGCCTCAGAATTAGCCAACTCAAAAGATAGATTTTGGTGACACTTTTGAAACCTAAAGACATCCCTAAAGTTTGCCTTTCTTGGGGATTTTTCAGTTGTAAGAGCAATATATTTTCTTTTTGTTAAAGCCCTTTAAATTGAGTTCCTGGTCACTTACAACTTAAAGAATCCTAAATAGAGACATTTAGATTATTTTCAAAATTATGACTGTTATAAATAATGCTACAATTAACATTCTCACACTACCCTTTTGAAGTGTCTTTTCATAATTTTTAAGTTATTTTTAAATTATAGTTTACATACATTATTATATTAGTGTCAGGTGTACAACATAGTGATTAGATATTTATGTACCTTACAAGGCGATGCACTGATGTCTAGTACCCACCTGACTCCACATAAAGTTATTACAATATCGCTGACTATGGAATATCCCTAGGCTGTACTTCACATCCACCCCCATGACTAGTTTTATAATGGGCAATGGGTACTTCTTAATCCCTTTCACCTTTTTCAACCATTCCTCCAATCCCCCTCCCATGTGGTGACCACCAGTTTGAGTCTCTGTTTATAAGTTTGTTTCTATTTTGTTTATTTATTTATTTTGTTTTTTAGATTCCACATACAAATGAAATCGCATGGTATTTGTCTTCCTCTGTCTGACTTATTTCACTTAGCATAATGCCCTCTACATCCATCCATGTTGTTGTAAATGGCAAGATTTCATTTTTTATGGCTGAGTAATGTTCCATTGTATGTATGTACCACATCTTCTTTATCCATTCATCTATCAATGGACACTTAAGTTGCTTCTACATCTTGGCTATTGTAAAAAAATGCTGCAGTGAACATAGGGGTGTATATATCTTTTCAAATTGGTGTTTTGGATTTCTTCAGATAAATACCCAAATGTGGAATTGCTGGATCATATGGTAGTTCCATTTTTAATTTTTTGAGGAAACTTTATGCTGTTTTACATAGTAGTTGTACCAGTTTACAATCCCATCAGCAGTGCATGAGGGTTCCCTTTTCTCCACATCCTCACCAACACTTGTTTGTTGATTTATTGATGATAGCCATTGTGACAGGTGTGAGGTGGTTTTCTTTTCTTTTGGGGGTTGTTATTTACTTGAAATGGAGGTAAATTCTTATTTTTCTTTAACATCAGTTTTGGGGCTTATTTCTTTAATTCTTACTGATTTCATTTTATTTGTGATTAGTATACTTTTTAATACTCCTTCTTTAGAATTTTGTTTTATTCCCTGGGCTTTGGGTTTTTTAATTTAAGAAAATGTATACAAGTATAGTCAGGTAAGTAAAAAAAGTTGCCCAACCCTGTCCTAGGTGCTTCACATGCATTATCTTATTTAGTACTCATTTTAGTTCTACCACATTTTGCTGAACCCAAGATTCTATAGATTATAAGGCAACCTCTTTCTCATTTCAGAGATGTTAAAAAGTTAGAACTGATGAGACACAATGCTGTGTAGATACCATTATTCAATATTTTAAAGATGAAGTGAATCAGAAAGGTTATCTGCCCAAGAGTACATAACGAGTAGATGGCGGATTCAGTTAACAAACTCAGATCTTTTCCCTTTAGACGTTTTCTATTTTTATTTCCTCCCTTTTCCCCTCTCTCCATTCCTATCTTTTTCCTTTCCTGTTAAAGATTTTTAATTTTTATTACCTGGCCATATAATCTTTGTGCAAATTGGCTTATCTGATCACCTGATTACTTACTAAGCTGCCTGCTTTCCATCATCTTATATTTTTTGAAACCCAGCTTCTCAGAAATCCTTACCTTAAACACTGGAAATGAGTTGGGGATTTACCATCATCATTACCTGTTTGGAACGTGTGACATATTGTATCACTAATTTTCTATTATATTAAAGTTAATTTTCAGTAATTACTATAAGTCACTGGTATCATTAAGCATTTGTTAAATGTTTTACAGTCTTGTTTAACCAGAAAGGCTCTTCTATGTATTGTCCACATCAACATAAATTTAACTTATAAGTTTTTAGGAGACAAAGTTGGCGTGGATATATATGCATTGGGACTGTATTATATATATGCTTCGGTATGATGAAAGGATGATATATGCTTAAGGGATAAATGTAGGAAGAATAATTGTTTTTAATTAAATCATGTAATGAATGGACATGTATACTATCACATATTCAAATATTAATACTAATAGTATTACTATTAGCAAAAATAACATAAAAATAACAAATAAATAATGAACATTTATTGAATGTTTCCTACTTATTAATATGCATTCACTTGTCTCAAGTATTTTATGTATATTAATACATTTTGGCTTATTTTATCCTGAAATTCCATAAATAAGTACAATTATTATCCCTGTTTTACAATTGAGAAAAATGAGGTACAGAGAAGATAAATAAATACCCAAGATTACACATTTAGTAAGAGTACGGTAAAATACAGGTACTGGATTAAGTATTTGAAATTATTTCAGATCAGTGAGGATATATAATACCCTACAGAAACATATAGCTTCATATAAAGAAATAAGGTCACAACATGAATTTATTTCCAAGATATTATTTATTCTGAAACTCCCCTCCTGAATAACGAGGGCTATGATTGCTTCCCGAGTTCGGGGTCAGACTGTGGCCATTGAGTTTGAGAAAATGGAGCCAAGGGAGCTCTGAAAAGCAAAATTCATGGTTGTTTCCTCAACATCCATTCCCTCATCTCTTGTTCACTATTTGATTTTCATTTGGGTATCTACTCCTCTTTGACGCAGCCTATGTGTTTCAGGAGTCTGAGTTCACCCATGTCTCTAGGGAAGGGTCTGCATATGTAGGAACATAATCTTATCACCTGGCGAAGATTTTGGTTCAGAGGTGACATTTTGTCTGATTTGGTCCAAAGATACTGAAAAAGATTTTTTTCTGGTAGCATCTAAGGAAGAATCTCTGTCTTTCTCATCTTTGGTTTGTTTCGTTAAGATAAAGAAGCCCGCAAGTGCTGCAGCCATGATGCTACTATGAGTGAAGTTGGCTTTGGGATAAAGCTGATAACCTGAAAGAGAAAACAAAGGAGAGTAGGTCTAAAGTGCTCTCGCCATTCCAAATGCAAAACCAAAAACAAAAGGTAACTTGTGGGGTCATGTGTTGATGAGCTTGATGGTGGCAATTATTTCACAATGCATACATATAGCAATCCATCACACTGTACACCTTAAATATATACAATTATTATTTGCCAATTATATGTCAATAAAGCTGGGGGGGAAAAGTGAGGACATCTTTTAGCCATGGAATCAAGTACCTCAAAATCCTGACTGCACACCACACTTGCAGTCAATAAACAGAGTCAATAAATTCTCTGTTTTATGAAAGCCAATTTGAGTTAGATTTTATGTCACTTGTCATGTAATGCATGCCCTCTGATACAAGGGGTAAGAAAGAGCTTAAGCTAAGAAGATAGGTGGAATGGTAGGTACATCACCAGATTGAAAAAAATGATCGGAGAAGTGGAGACTAGGAATGTGGCATAGGACAGAAACTGGAGACATTTAGAGTCAGCAGAGTCTAGGATTTTGAACAGGAGGGAGTAGAACTGTGAGAAATTATCTGAGTTGAGGGGTTGTTTTTGAAGGTGGGAAGAACAAACTAAACACACGAAGCTGGATCTGAGCTTCTGGGTGCTTACTCTACACATAGACTTGGCTCTGAAGAAGGGGTCAAGAAAAGTACCTTAGTGTCATCACTTTTGGCTTTGAAAACCAGTTTTCTCTCCAGTTGAATGCAGACTATAACATGTGAAGGCTGGCTTATTATTAAAATACATTAAGACTTTCACTTTCTCCCAAAAGAATGAACTGCTACGGGAATTGCCTTCCCCTTACAAATAACTAGAAAATCAAACAAAATATACGGAACAACTATCTTCAGACATTGAACTACAGATAGTCCCAGATTGTAAATCCTAATAGAAGGTAAACAAATGAGGCAAGATTTGTGATTATACTAGTTTTCTTCCTGGAGGCAGTTTCTAGATCATACTGTGGGGAGGGGAAACCAAAGCTGAGCCCAGTGATCTTGCTGCATTGAAGTGATAGGCCCTTTCAGGAACATCTAGGCAGCCAGAATTTGTGGGCAAAGTATTGGAAATACGGATGATGCACTGAAAGGCAGCTCCAGAGAACTGTGGAGACATCCCCTCAGCACTAATCTGTACATTGGCAAAAGGAAATCCACGGAGGCCAGGGAAGGAAGAATCAGAAAGGTAGAGGCCAAACTACTTTTGGAATTCATAGAAGGCTAAGAAAAGTTCATGCTCTTACCATTTTGAGTGGTAAGGATGCTTAATACACATGAAATTGGGTGGAGTCTTCAGAAGTCATACCTTAGTAGTGAGATTAAATGAGTCCTAGAATCAAGGTTTCTCTGAGTCATTCATGATGGGATGCCAAGCTGCTATTTGGAGATGGTTCGTAGTAATCATGCCACCCCTTTCTTCTTGGTTTCTAAGTATTTGTACTCTGATCAATCTTTGTATGTCTCAAAACTTTTCACCTGGCTGCCCTAATTGTGATCCAGTTTACAGTCTTTTAAACTTGGTCTCCTGGGTGTTTAACTGGAGTTCTAACTTTCATAAGATTCTCTTCTGGTTCTCCCTGTCCTATGCGGCCATAACCCTGACCCTTAGAATCTATTCCAGCTTTCAGGTTCTTGGTCAATATCTGTGTAGATCAGGCTACACAGCCTAACAGCACAGGGATTTAGATGAAGAAGCTCTATTTTTGTTCTTCCTCAGTGTTCTCATTAGATGTCAATACTGGACAGAGATTAGAAAAAGCTTCTGCTCAAACATTTGGAATCATTGTTTTAAAACATACACAAAGAATTCTTACAAAACAGTTGCTAAACCTCTAGTAACTTAACACGGAATTTATGGTAAATACTCATTTGTTGCTATAGGTACTAGAGAAAGGCTACTTTAAATAATGTAAGTCTGAGCCCTGGCTGGTGTGGCCCAGTGGGTTGAGGGTTAGCCTGTGAACTGAAGATCGCTGGTTTGATTCCCATTCAAGGCACATGCCTAGGTTGAGGGCCAGGTCCCCAGTAGGGGGCATGCAAGAGGCAAGCAGTTGATGTTTCTCTCACGCATCGATGTTTCTGTCCCTCTCTTTCTCCCTACGTCCTCTCTCTCTAAAAATAAATAAGTAAAATCTTAAAAAATATGTCTGAGATAGGGATTTTTTTTCATGGATACAATGACATATTTTCTTAGAAAAAACCC